>JBBPOM010000081.1:0-54154 GCA_038091455.1 Leccinum uliginosum
TTAGGATTCCTGCTTTGATAGTTCTGGTTAGTTACTTGGTTATGCTTGGTTAGTGTCTGGTTAGGATTCCTGCTATGTTGAGTCTGGTTAGTTACTTGGTTGTGCTTGGGTACTGTCTGGTTAGGATACTTGCTTTGTTATGTCTGGTTAGTTACATGGTTGTGCTTGGTTATTGTCTGGTTAGGATTGTTGCTTTGTTGTGTCTGGTTAGTTACTTGGTGGTGCTTGGTTAGTTACTTGGTGGTGCAAAAGACTTAGCAGAATTTGTGTTGTGTTGCTGACATAATCCTTGGGGGTCTGTGGTTCTGTGGGTCACTGTGGATGGAGTGGTAATTCTGTAGGCTTCTGTGATAACTGTGCATCTAGAAAGCTGTGGGTCTGTGGGTCTGTGGGTCACTGTGGATGGAGTGGTGATTCTGTGGGCTTCTGTGGGTCTCTGTGGTGCACTGTGGATTTGGTGGTAATTCTGTGGTGTTCTGTGGACTTCTGGGGTGTTCTGTGGCTTGGGTGGTAATTCTGTGGATTTCTGTGGACCTCTGGGGGATTTTTGGTAGTTTGCTGATCAGTGATTCATCTTCCGTATACTCGCTCTATTGCTAGTTATCAGCCAGAGCCGCTAAATTGCTTGCAAATTGACCCACGGGATGGTGAAGGAGAGGAGGCTGCCATGACCGGTTATCGGGAAACCAAGGTGAGTAAAATCTTAACCTAGTATTTGCATTTGCAGTAAATGATCACAGTATGTTGCTCCGACTGCAGGCAACGATATGAAAGCTTACCTCTTGCTCAAAACTGCTCGAAGCGATCGCCAAATTTCCTGCATGCAGAAAGACCTTGCAGAAGAGATCATCCACTGAAATATTCTCACCTTGCAACTCAATCAAATCTTCCTGGAAGAGGCGCACAATGATATACACACTGCAAATGAAGTCGTCGATTGTATATGCCTTTCTAACAGGCAGAGTGGTTATTCAGTTGCTGTTGACCGTATGCATGAATTCCATCTCAGCAATATTGTGTCGTGCGGTGAGCTTTTTATTTCCTTCGCTTGTTTACCTGTACTTACATATAAATATATAGATCCATCCTCATCCACCCTTGATGTCGTATTGGACTGATTATTATTGGCTTGGAGGCTGAAACATTCAAACATTCACGATCTGCACTGAGTTGGGAATATGTACATGTATGAAATTCTATGTATCATGCCATATGCTCTATATATACACTTTTATGCACTTTTAAACTTGTCAACCGAGCGTACACCACCATGACGATGAAGCATAGACTCACTTTCCTTACTTGGTAAGTAGCTAGTTAAGTGCTCAAGTTAACTTTCTCTCCAACGCAACAGATTCTAAGATATCAGGACAATTGTCGTGCTCCCTCCGCACCTCTATGTCTTTCAGTATGATTTTGATGATTTTCTCAGGCAAAACATGATGCAATGCTTGCGGTGACACTCATGAAAACCGTAAAAGTCCAGTCAACAGACTTTGCCAATGATCCTGCCTGTACTGTCAAGACTGTAATGGATGTAGGGATAAGTGTGGGTATGGGTAACCCACGTGGGTTGTGGGTATGGGTATGTGGTGGGTGTGGATGTGGGTCAGCATCAGTGATACCCATACCCATACCCACACCCACACTGTGGGTTTTTGCTTTTACCAGCCATTTTCAACTAACAATTAAATCAAGAACAAACTATTACTAACCATGCACTTAGTAACAACTTGAAGCACACTAACCAGACATAACAAGGCAGGGATCCCAACCAAGCATGACCAAGTAACTAACCAGAACTATCAAAGCAGAAATCCTAACCAGATACTGACATAGCTACTAGGCATACTAACCAGAACTATCAAAGCAGGAATTCTAACCTGGACTAACCAATGTCTTTGTCAATATTCCTAACCCAAACTAACATTGTTTTGCCTCCTAACCAGAACTAACCAATATTTGCCCCCTAACCCAGACTAACCAATGATTTGCCTCCTAACCTGGACTAACAATTTCCTAACCCAGTCTAACTAATACATTTGTGAATACACCTAGCCCATACTGGCCAGTGTTAGTCCCTATACATATGGATATTTGCCCAAATTGTTCCATGAGTTTAGAAATTTATCTCAACTTTAAAGAGACCAATCTATCCTTTATCAACATGCAACCCGATAATGGAGATATCTCAGCCACATCATGTCCTATCTATGCGATCAGTAGGGATGAGCGTGGATATGGGTAACCCACATGGATTGTGGGTATGGGTATGTGGTGGGTGTAGGTGTGGGTCAGCATCAGTGATACCCATACCCATACTCACACCCACACTGTAGGTTTTTGCTTTTACCAGCTATTTTCAACTAACAAGAAAAGTGATATCCAGGTAGCTACTATATATGTACATGCTGTCCTAAAGGCGTTTACTATGGGGAGGTGTTATTGTGATAGTAGGTGTAGATTACCTCCTACCCCTGAATTCCAAAAAAACAGTTCGCTTATTTGAATAGCCAGGTAAATGTACTACAAAAATTGATGGAGGAGTACCTAATATACATATCTGCATCATATAAGCAGCATATAGTCGAGGGAGCTTTCCCTAGTATACAGGAACAGATATGACATATGCCCCCTATATATACTGGAAAGAGGAACCATTGGATAAAATGTCAGGGCAACTATCTAAGCACTTAGAATACATATAGTACACTCCATTGACATATTTCTGAATGGCTAACATGAGATACGAGTGCTGTGGATTCAAAACAAAAATTCAGATGTGTGGGAAATTGACTTTGGATTTAGGAGATTTGTAAAAATATACCAGGAACACAACATTTCAGTAGGATGAGTGCACTAAGAATGTAGAGGAAGCTATTTGGATACATTTGTAACAGTTCTGAGCTATGTGCCTAGTGTTAAATGACATGAAAGTGTCCCAAAAGCGAAAATATTGCATGTATCCCAGGTACTGCACTAGCATTTTGTCAACAACATCATGGTTGGTATAGGAGATTTATATACTTTCTTTTGCTTTTTGTTCATTTAGGGATCATTAATGCCAGGAAAAGTATCTCTAGAAGAAGAGTTCATATTGAATAGAAATAGTTGCCCCTGCAATACTGGTGCACTCATCCTACTGAAATGTTGTGTTCCTGGTATGTTTTTACAAATCTCCGAAATCCAAAGTTAGTTTCCCACGCATCTGAATTTTTGTTTTGAATCCACAGCACTCATATCTCATGTTAGCCTTTCAGAAATATGTCAGTGGAGTATACTATATGTATTCTAAGTGCCTAGATAGTTGCCCTGACACCCTATCCAATGGTTCCTCTTTCCAGTATATATAGGGGGCATATGTCACATCTGTTCCTGTATACCAGGGAAAGCTCCCTCGACTATATGCTGCTTATATGATGCAGATATGTATATTAGGTACTCCTCCATCAATTTTTGTAGTACATTTACCTGGCTATTCAAATAAGCGAACTGCTTTTCTGAAATTCAGGGGTAGGAGGGTACATCTACCCCTACATTCCAGGGAATACTCCCTAGACTAAATGCTGCTTATATGATGCGGATATATATATTAGGTACTCCTCCATCAATTTTTGTAGTACATTTACCTGGCTATTCAAATAAGCGAACCACTTTTTTGGAATTCAGGGGTAGGAGGTAATCTATACCTACTATCACAGTAACACCTCCCCATAGTAAATGCCTTTAGGACAGCATGTACATATATAGTAGCTACTGGATATCACTTTTCCGAAGCTATATCCCTACCCAATCAATTTTGCGAGTGGTCAGTGGCTGTGCTGAGTCTGAATGTTCACTGGCTCGTCAGAGCATGGCTGTGTGACCACAGCACGCTGAACGTTCACAATGTGTTGCAATCAAAGTTCCACTTTTTTACTACAGCTGTCATAAATGAATATTCATGTAATACCACAATCTCAGGTGGTCAAATGTCTTCCTTCGCTATGGGTTCAGTGTGACCTTACTAGTAGCACTATTGGACTGTCTCATCATGGGTGTTGTTCAACTGCGTGCACATATTTATTGTGAGTGTTGAACAGTGTTCCACTCTGTTGTTGAGCATGTGCTTGTGTGGATTGACTCGCTCAACTTGAAGATCATGCATCAATGTTTGCGCTCGCTAACAGTACCTGTGCATCGTTGTTCATGACATCGATGACGACAATATTCGTTCTTGTGGTGGCAGTGGTGTTGATGCCAACGTTACTATCTCAGTTGACATGTTGCATTTGTTTACTTTCGTCACTACTATCCGTCGCAATGTACGTGAACTTCTCCGCTGAGCAATTACAGCAATGTGCACAAACATTGGCACTCGCGACTTTGAAAAATAATACACAACAATGGCGGGACTTAGTAGAATTTTACGTTGTAGCTACCTACTACCCAATGCCTAACCGCAAAATTTCACCCGACATCAAATATGCAGCCCTTCGACTCTATCAACGTGAACTTCTACCCCTCTCTGACATTCTCGACTGTCTCAGATTCTCTCGTCGTACCTTCTATCGCATTCTAAAGCGATTCCGTGAAACAGGAGATGTTATCCGACCGTACATCAATATAGCAACAAAATCACGGTGGCAGTCAGCACTCTGCCAACCTGTGCCAGTGGGGTCCGGTGATGGTGAACGGGTTGTAGTATCATGATTGCTGTCAGTTTCGATATCCGAGTTGACAAACTCGGAGCTCTTGTAATGGTTTTGAGCAGGCATTGAGGTAGTAACGGTAGAAGCAGTACACGGCTAAGTGCTACAACGTAAAATTCTACTAAGTCCCGCCATTGTTGTGTATTATTTTTCAAAGTCGCGAGTGCCAATGTTTGTGCACATTGCTGTAAGTATTGTTGAATGGCCTAGTAGTTTCATCCATCCTGGGGTTGTCTGCGATGATATTTAAGGTTGATAATATACACTGTTATATACATACAGTAACATACTATACAAGATAATACAACCATTTGTGACGAGTTTTTGACAGGTTTTTGACACCCATTTTTGGCCTCGTCGACTTCGAGTTATGGTCACGTTCAAAACTAGTTTTTACATAACATGTCAAAAACAGGGGGTGTTAAAAACACGTGAGTTTTTCACGGAGCCCTCAACCTGTCCCGAATACGGGTCCAGGAATAGTACACAAGTAATCCCACATTTATGTAACTGGTTTTGTCCCGGTTGTCTCAAAAGTCAGTCCTCTGAGTATGTTCAAGCCCCGAGCGAAACTACTAGTGACAGTGGCTTTGCTTGCTCCATTCACGGCCTTGGCCGTTGATGTGATAATTTCTCTCACCGCACCCAGTGATGCTCCGTCGGTGGCTCCAGACCTCGTCTCGCTCTCCGTCGAACAAGACAGATGGGCAGATTGGATTGGAACCACGGAACGGAACCAGTTCTTTTACAACGCTCTCGATAACTTGGTTCAAATTACAAATATGCCACCATTCATCAGGATTGGTGCTGACTCCGAGGACCATACTGTCTTTAGCGACGACGTTCAGGTATGCTTTCACTCACATCACTCAGGATGCTGATCAGATGCGGCATTCCAGTACGTAGAGGACGTCTTTCCTGCCTCCTCTCCTGTTGTCCCTTACCCCGAGGCAGTCAACATCACTGTCGGGCAAGGATTTTATGATATCATATCCCATCTTCCATCTGGTGAGTTCTGACTTAATTTTCTGTAGCTGTATTTCTAACTTGCCAAATCAACAGGATCGCGCGTCCATTGGGGGATCAACTTGAGGCAATCCAACTTGACCGCTGTATACCTTGAAACAAAGGCTCTGGTCCAGGCCTTCGAGTCCTCGGCGGTCAAGGACAACGGAATCACGCTCAACTTCATTGAGATAGGCAACGAGCCAGATCTTTACAGCAAACATGGAGCTAGGGAAAGTTGCTGGGATGTTTCCGACTATGTCAATGAGTAAGTGCATTTTCATGCTGGTCTTTGCCGCTAACCGTTGGATAGGTGGGTCCAATTCGCCACCAACGTCTCGGAGACTGCTGGTCTTTCGAAGGATTCCTGCACCAAGTTGATCGGGGGGGCTTTGGCTTTTTCGTCTCACGACGACATCTCTGGCTTCTCCCCGCAAGCAATGTTTGCGAACGGCATTCTCTATACGGAGCCAGGCGCTTTAATTACAGCGTACGCTTCGCGTCCGATTTCGCTTCGCTTCACTCACAAATTGCAAAAGAATTTCCCAGCACCACTACAGCGGCTCATTTTGCAGTGGGTCAGGTGCCGTTTTGCAGGACTTGATGACGAAGGCCTATATCCGCGGAAACATCAGCATGTTTGAGCCAGACATTGGAGCTACGTATAATCAAGGCTTGGAGTATTTTCTAGGCGAGACCAACAGTGAGCGTTTGAAAATTATCATGTTATTCCCTTCATCGCTTCTCACTCGTTCGCGGTTATAGGCATGAGCTGTCATGGTGCACCCGGTAAGTAAACACGGCTCTAAGTAGACTATCTGCCAGTGGATTTCAATGTTATCCATCATCCCCATATAGGTGTGAGCAACGCTGCTGGCGCAGCACTCTGGGCACTTGATTATTCATTGTTCGCCACGCAAGTTGGTATCACTAGATTGCACTTCCACGAAGGCATTGGCTATAAATACAACTTTGTGAGCATCATCATCCCCAAGACGAAATCGCCCAATCTTACATGTATTTTGCAACATTTAGATTCAGCCCGTGACTTTGAACAGTTCTATATTGGATGGCTCTCCCATTACTCCGCTTCCTCCTCACATACAGCCTCCCTACTACGCCGCAATCATCGCAGCGGAAACGATCGGTTCATGTAATGCTACTCAGGTCACCGAAATTTACGTCAACGCAACCGATGTCTCGGGATACGCGGTATTCGAGCATGGGGACCTCGTTCGAGCCGTGTTTATCAATACTGCTGCCTATCTTCCAGGCACTGGAGCTCGCAACACTACGCACATCAATATCAATTTCTCTGGATCCGGGCTGCCTCCACGAGTGATGGACGTGAAGAGGCTCAACATCACGTACGGCAGATTTTCTCGGCGTGCTTCTGTACTCATTCCTTGACAGATATGCAGACGCGACGTCTGGTATTACCTGGGCAGGGCGAACCTACGAGACAGTTGACGCTAGGGTGAATGGACCCCTTCAAGTTGAAACTCTAGACGTCAGCCAGGGGTTGGATATCCAACAGACTGAAGCGGTTTTACTTTCATTCCTTTAACACATCGTCGACCGCATATACTCACTTGTTCCTAATCTCTCTCACTGCACTCCTTTTGCACCTCATTCCTTTCAACAACTTATACTGTAATTAGTTGGCTAATCCGTATAACTTTCTCACAAAGTCCGCAGATGCTTCCTCTCGTGTGTTCTGAGCGAGCATTAATGTGCTGAATAAAGCGCGTAAGTATGCACTGTTCCTTGTCGAAATTCAACCTGGGCAACTTCGATGACCATTTAAAGGGCTTTTTTTCTCGGTATACGCACTGCTCTCTTAACATCGTTCGTAGGAGACGTTACAGTTCCGATGAGCCCGCGACGTGGTATGTCATGACAATCAACCCGCTATCGAGCGAAATAAAACGTTATTTTGTCAGGGGATACTAGACGATTGCCTTGGAGCGGACATTGGTCTGGTACAAACACAAAGGGGTTTCCCGAGTCTTGTCTGAGACCCGTCCTTGCAGTTTGCGGCGCTCATTGTATACTTTGCTATGCAACTTCATTCCGGTTGAATACTGGCCCATGGCCTGGACAAGGGCTGAGAATCCGGGGATATACCTTTGTAAAGAAGATATCGGTGAGCACGATCAACGAAGCGTTGGGGTAGGTTTCCTTCCAAATCTTCAAGGCGTTCGTATTTGTACCCTATAACCCTTGATATAGTGCTGCGAAAGGGTAAACTCTGCGAGGGCAATCCCGGCGTGTTTCACGAATTCAAAAGGGCCTGAGAGAAATGATACTAGCTAACCCGATGAACCACTCACACTCGGTACTCGCCTTCCTGTCCTTCATAAGTTCGGTCAAATTTGCCCACTCACACGACATTCGGGGACTTGCCACTAAGTACCGCTAGCTTCTTCTCCGTCGTCAGAGACTGGTACAAAACGTATTGAAGTTTGCGCATGATCGGACTAGAATTCTGAAAGATAATAGAGGGAACAAGACATCGGGATCCCTGTGCGTGAACATATATTTTTGGTGTCTCTGGGGACTGTTGCCTGGAAGCTTGCTGCATCGTGAACTGCTCGCGGGCGCTCAGGCTTACTGAGCGACCATCCGTGCGATAAGGATAGATACATAGCATAGATCGGTATCCAGAAGAGACTCGGAGATGTATAACTGTTCTTTACGATTCACCTCGGATGGGCTCAAGTTTACAGGGAGCCAGTGGCACGCGGCGTGACGATGGGGTCGATATGTCTTGCTAATCGAAAGTAAATAATTGAAATTGGACGTCCTGCTACTAGCCTAGACCCTGGCTATTATGGGTTGTTGATAACTGGCCACAAACAGACACGCTCCCTCTCAGCCTCCGTTTTGTCGATGGTAAAAGTTCAGACTTCGCGAAACGAACCACTAACGTACGTATATTCACAGGCTTCAAGGATAGAGATCCTCAACGATGGTGGTCTCAGATCGGATGGACGAAAACAATACGAGCTAAGAGAGATCGATATCGACTTTTCACTGCAAGGCTCCGCCGACGCGTCCGTCACGATGCGCCATGGTCTCACTGAAGTGCTGGTTTCCGTACTTGGTCCACGAGAAGCAAAGATGCGATCCCAGACGATCTACGATCGCGCCAATATCAACGTCGAAGTTCACATGGCAGCCTTCAGCACAGGTGAACGTAGGAAGCGTACCAGAGGAGACAAGTAAGTGAATGAATGAATGAATGGTCTACGTTAAACCGCACTCCTTATGCGCTGATCATCGTCTGATTCAGACGTATGCTCGAACTCGCGTCGATCGTAAAGTCGACGTTCGAGCCTGTGGTGCAAACAAATCTCTACCCGAGGACCCAGATCGACATCTTTATTCAGGTCATCCAACAAGACGGAGGGCTACTTCCGGCTTGTCTGAACGGAACTACCTTGGCCCTTGCAAGTGCTGGTGTAGCGATGTTCGATTTTGTCTGTGCGATTTCCGGGGGGGTGCATTCGGCTGCACCATTATTAGACCTAAACACGCTGGAGGAAAACGACGTACCGCACGTTTCTGTCGCTGTCATGCCTCGCACGGGCCGTGTAGCGCTGGTGACGATGGAGACGAGATTGCACCTCGATAGATTCGAGGAACTCTTGCGATTAGCTGTTGATGCCGGCGCTGTTCTTCACGACGAAATGAGAGCGGCATTGGCTAAGAGGACAGAAGCACTGATTGCCGCGATCAGCAGCGGAGAAAGAACGGACCATAGGAGGGAGGTTGATATGGAAGAGCTGCAGTGATGTGATTGCTCTACGATACATTTACCCTGGAGACTTCTTTACGTCTGAAACACGCCAGCCACTTTTCGCCACCATTTCTCTCGACCTTTTTTCCTTCCTCGGTGCTCTGATATACGGCGTCCAGTATTGGACCGTGGCCCTGTTGCCTTAGCTCGTGCTCGGTGACACTCTCAAACAAGGGAAACGCCTCTATGTGTGTTTTCATCCATTCATGCAAATCGTGCACATCGGTGATCGTGTAAATGATGCCGCCGGGGCGGAGGACGTAGGCATATTCAGCGAGGAGGGTGGGGGAAACGATACGAGCCTTGTGCTTGCGGGCCTTGAAATGGGGATCTGGGAACAGGAAGAACAAAGCGGACAACGAGTGTTTGTGGAAGAAATTCGGCAAGAACTTCATGGCGTTGGCGCGGACGACGGAGACATTCTGGTAGGGAGCTGGATTGGTGGAGGACGACGTGGACTGGACGGGGCCCGCGGAGGTTGCGCGCAAAGCGGCGATACGATCATGAACATACTGTGTGACTTGAACGCGGATTTCCATGCCTGATAATGTCAAGGTGAAGATGACGCGAGATGACGTGCGAGGGGAAACGCACCGAGCATGAGGGTGTCTGGAAAGATGGGGGAAAGGGTCACAAGAAGTCCGCCGAAGCCACAGCCAATGTCTGCGAATTCGGGTGTCTTTCCAGACGCTGAGAAGGCGGGATAATGTTCACTCCAGTCGATCACTTGCGGCGAGGGAGGGTAATCGAGCACATGATCGGAGAACGGATTGGCATGTGCACGCTGACGATAGTGTTTTTTCTAACCGAAAATTAATAAATAAACTGTGATGCAAGCATATACTCACCTGTGGTAGCAGCGAGAGTCTCTTTCGCTTCGTCATCGCGAGCACATCAATAAATCCGATCTCCGAAGCGAGCATACCTTCCGTTCCGGGTTCCCACGGTATTCCGGTATATTCCTCTGACACACCTTTTTTGCTTCGCTTCTCTCTTGTTCCGCACCTTGTACTTACTCTTCGTCCCGCCATGGCTGCATCCCTTCGCTCCATTGCCCATGCCGTGCGTCTCTCATCTTCGCGTCGTCCGTTATTGCTAACAGCCCGTTCCCGCCTCTCAGTCACGTTCTCCATTTGCCCGCGCAGGCATTGCTTCGGCCCGGTTTGCCTCAACGGCTCCAAAACAGTCCACGTTGAAAGACCGGCTCGCCGAGCTCATTCCTGCAGAAATTGAAAATGTATGCGTTTGATTCCGTGTTTCTCTCTCTCTGGTTTGAGCCCGCCACCGTAGGTCAAGCAAATACGTGCTCAGCATGGCAAAAAGTCGTTCGGTCCCGTTTTAGTAGATCAGCTTTATGGGTAGGTTTCAGTACGCTACCGGACTTTCAATTATTGATCCTCTTTCCAGAGGCATGCGCGGTCTCCCTGCATTGATCTGGGACGGGTCCGTCCTCGACGCGGGTAAGTCGTGTCGTCCCCAAGAGACTCGTATTTTACCACTAACAAATGTCTTATAGACGAAGGGATCCGCTTCCGTGGCAAAACTATTCCCGAGTGCCAGGAACTTCTCCCAAAAGCTCCTGGTGGCTCTGAACCTCTACCTGAAGCGCTCTTTTGGCTTCTTGTCACCGGCGAAATCCCCACTCAAGAACAAGTGACTGGCCTCTCCCGAGACTGGGCAGCCCGTGCTGCTATCCCCGAGTTTGTTGAGGAAATCCTCGATCGATGCCCTCCTACTCTGCACCCAATGAGCCAGTTCAGTTTAGCTGTCACCGCGGTACATTGATCTTGTTTTCTCGTCGAACTTAAATTCACGTCATTCCAGCTCAATCATGATTCGGCCTTTGCCAAAGCCTACCAGGATGGTGTTTCGAAAAAGGAATATTGGGGACCCACCTTTGAGGACTCAATGGATCTGTGGGTCCTTCGTTGTCTCCTTCGGTTATCCATTCTCATTCTTCCCAGCATCGCAAAACTTCCCAATATTGCGGGTCGCATCTATCGCAATGTCTTTGGCGACGGCAAGCTTCCTCCCATCGATCCCCATAAAGACTACTCGCACAACCTTGCCGCACTCCTTGGCTTTGGGGACAATGAGGCCTTTGTTGAGCTTCTTCGCCTGTACATTACCATTCACAGGTGAGTTTTAAGGTCTGGTCGTGACCTCTTTCTGAGCGCGTTCTGTAGCGACCACGAAGGCGGTAACGTATCTGCCCATACTGGCAAGTTGGTTGGTTCTGCCCTCTCGGATCCTTTCCTGGCATTCGGTGCTTCTCTTAATGGTCTTGCTGGTCCTTTGCACGGTCTTGCCAACCAAGAAGTCTTGATATGGCTGCGCAAGATGCAAGCAGAGATTGGCGAGAATGCTAGTGACGATGCCGTAAAGGAGTATGTGTGGACCACGCTGAAAGCTGGTCAAGTCGTCCCAGGTTATGGACATGCCGTACTGCGCAAGACCGACCCTCGTTACACTGCGCAGCGGGAATTCGCCTTGAAACATCTGCCACATAATCCCCTCTTCAAATTGGTAGGCCAAGTTTACAATAATGTCCCCGATATTCTTCTGCAGGTTTGTGGTTGCCTCGTTCCACTCTCTATCTTCTTCTTAAAGCACCTTTGCAGGCTGGTAAGGCCAAGAACCCGTGGCCAAATGTCGACGCTCACTCGGGTGTGCTGCTTACTCACTATGGCCTAACTCAAATGCAATTCTACACGGTCCTGTTTGGTGTGTCGAGAGCATTTGGTGTGGCGGCACAGCTCATCTGGGACCGGGCTCTTGGTGCACGTAAGGACTGATTCCTTTGTTTTGCGGGCACCTTACTGATCTTTTGTTCAGCACTCGAGCGCCCCAAATCTTACTCCAGTGCAGCTATAGAGAAAATGTTCCGGGATCGGAAGTAGAGTTTTATCATGGTTTTTGGGTCATAGAGTACTGTGCTATGTAAATGGTTGCAGTTTGTTTCCTTGAGAGCAGGGGTGCCCATGCGAGATATGATAGAGCTATATGCGTTTGGTGGTATCCCAAAATCGACCCGAGGTGTCCCTACTCATCATGCCGAGACGCACGCCCAGCCGTCGAGCAAAATCAACGAGGACGAGGGCGAAATGAACAAGAGGAATGAAAGTCGAATATGGACACACTCATGATGCATGATGGACGAGGAACACCGTGACGCGAATAAAAACACGTTATTTAAGTGTCTGGTTTTGCACCATTAACCCTCTCGAGTCGCCTCCCCACGTCTCTCTTTTTGGCTTGAAGTAAGCTGAGTGATACACCATACGGCGATGAGCGCTAACGTGCGCGTCGTAACCTGCGTCGCAACTGATGCAGGTATTGACGAGTCTGGCATGTCTGCTAGGAAGGTCAATTCATCAGATAAGTACAGTGGATCACTTCGAGTTTGCGAAAGCTAAGTATTGCTATGTTGGCATGCGTTCACCTCCCTCACTGCCATCCTCCGCCTTCCGTGTACCCCAATCGGTCCAATCCACCCCATGTTTATGAACCATCATCAACGCAAGCATAAGTGGTAGGTACCACAAGCTAGCGTGAAATAATGATCTCGCTTGCTTCTCCCCATTCGAGCGCCAGAATGCTGCCGCAAACCTGACCCAAAAGAAATTGGGTAAAAGCGAGGTCAAAGCAAAAGCCCAGGTCGTGAGGCCGGAGAGCGGGAAAAGTATCGAACATATCGGTACCAAAAGCACCGTGTGTCGCAGGCTAACCAAGGCATTCTTTTGCGGGGAGAGGACGGATAGCATCTTATATCCTGCTTGGGCATAAGATGCTCGTATAAGATGCGACAAGGAGTTGAAGTGAGGAAATTGCCAAGAGTATAGCAACATGAAGAGCGCAAAGGCACCCAGGGGGTTGTCGATCATGGATATGTCGGGGAGAATGTCTGTGAGAAACGAGGGAAGGAAGAATGTAACCGGGTAGTCGGGTGATGGGAGTAGCTTTCCACCACAGGCCGTCCAACCCATTAAAGGGGGTAGCGCACCAACTACCGCACCGACCCATGTGTTCCATACACTCTTGCGCTTCAAATAGGTGTATAAACCTGCATAGAGACATATGTTTGTTGCGCCGATAGCAGCCGTCAGGGGATTCGTCATGGTCCACAAGAGCACAGGACCGGCGATCCCAGTCACGACAGCAAAGCAGGTTGCATGTAAGGGGCTGATCGAGCGCCTCACCAGCGGGCGTTGGCGCGTGCGAATCATTTGGGCGTCATAAGGAACTTCTTGTATTTGATTCAACGTATTTGCGGAGGCGGAGCACAACGCAGTACCAAGAGCAGTGGATATCAGTATCGGCAGAGTGGTAGGCAATGGAGAAAGCGCGACTCCGGATGTCGCCGTAAGGACGACCAGCACGGTGAGTCGCGCCTTGGCGAGCTGGGCATAAACACTCAGGAGGCGTTTGGGTGTGAGGATGGCACTTTCTCGGAACGCCGGAAGTGGCTCTACTGTTCCTATTGGTGGGCGGGTGATCTGTCGCGCAGTAGCACCCCAATTGTCGTTGTGAAAGAAATAAGAAGCGAAATCCCGTTGGGCGGGCGTGGGTTGCGGGCGAACTTGGAGGTGAAACGATCGGGTGATGAGAGCAGGACGAGAGAGCACTGAGCGACTACACGGCACAAGTGCCAGTAGACTTTTCATCTCGACCTAGAGTTTACATTGAGCGTTGATGCTACAAAGACCGAATCTGAACGTACGAGTCAGTTGCAGTGAAGCGTAATGAGAGTCGGAGTTTGAACACACCCTCCCGAGACCTTGCGACCCGACGTCCTCTGTTACAGCAAGACACCATGCCTGGCACTCATTTGCTACCGCCAAACCTTCTCAAGCTTTTCGCGCCTCGCCCACCACTCCCATACAAGCGCCCAGTGGGAAGAGACATCGACCGCATTCGATCCAAAGCTGTCGCCGGCGTTGCAGACATTCTCAAACAACTCAAGGAACAGTCCACCGCAACCCTCTTGAGCGGCGAAGGCGATGCGATGGAAGAAGGCGAAGAACCCACGTTCACGCTCGCTGAAGAGACAAAACGGCAGATCAGGCGGGAGGAACGCAGGAAGAAAAAAACGGAAGACTTCAAAATCGCCAAGGAAACCTGTCAGTGTTCTCACCACCAATAATCCGTTTGCTCGCTTTTAATGTTTCTCTAGACAAGCCAGCGGACGACGGAGAGGCCATTGGTGATCCTTACAAAACTCTCTTCATCTCCCGCCTAGTACGTATGTCTCTGATCCAGTGCTACTCATTTCTGACTTATCGGGCACAGCACAAAAGTGCGACCGAGAGCGATCTACGGCGCGAGTTTGAAACCTTTGGTACCATTGAACGGGTAAGAATTGTCCGAGACAAGAAGAACCGGAGCAGGGGTTATGCCTTCATCGTGTACGAGCGTGAGAGGGATATGAAGGGTATGTTGGTTCGCATTTCGGCCAAGGATGTCTTTTTCTCATTCCTTTTCAGCTGCCTACAAGGAGTCTGATGGCCTTCATATCATGGGCAAGCGTATTCTTGTGGATGTTGAGCGTGGGCGAACGGTGCGAGGCTGGAAGCCGCGACGACTTGGTGGTGGTCTCGGCGGCAGACCCAAGGCTGTTGTTGTTGAGGCGGCTCCTGTTGTCAGCACCAGAGGCACTGGTAGGGGCGGCGGATTCGCTGGACGTGGTTTCGGGGATCGTGGCGGTTTCCGAGGAGGCAGAGGAGGCGGCTTCAGGGGTGGTGGTGGTGGTGGTTTTGGCGACCGCGGAGGGTTCCGTGGCGGTGGAGGTGGAGGTGGAGGGTTCCGCGGCGGTCGGGATGACGGTTACAGGTGATGGTCATTTATCTTGTTGCATTGGCATCTTCTGACACTGTACAGGGGTGGTCGTGGCGGAGGCATTGGCTATCAGGGAGGTGGATTTGGTGATGGTCATGCTAATGGATACGGTCCTGCAGGTGGAGGGCCTGGTGGACCAGGCGGCTTTGGTCCTCCTGGTCAAGGTTATGGACCGCCTGGTGGTGGGTATGGTGGTCCCGGAGGCGGCTACAGGGGCGATCTCAAACGAGAAGGACCCGGTGGGTACGACGACAGAGATGCCAAACGACCGCGATATTAGTGCGGTTGGGTGAGATATATTTCTTCTGTCTTTTTTCTCCCTTCGCATTCCTGCTCGGTTTGGATTCGCAGCCTCAAGTTTCAACTCTGCGCTAGGCAGGGTGTGTAAGTACCTGTTACCTCCCTTGTTGCTCTGCTGCTATCAGCGTAAGTATATGAGTATCTTATTTGCTATGGACCTGTGTTTGAGTAGGTTAAAATTATGGTAAGGACGCGTCGATTGTTTTTCAGACCGTTCAAATCTCTTCGTGTCAGGTGCGCTGCCACTACCCACAACCGACGGCGCGGTCGCGGAACAGAGACCACTGATACATACACCTTTTCTTGGGCAAAAGATTGGATCTCGCGTCAACTTGGGCTGTTCGGCAGCAACATGTCAGAAAAAAAAATGGAAAAAAGAAAAAAGCGCCACAGGAACGTCATTCGCGAGTTGTCACATGCAAGTCCGCGAAACATATCCAAAATCCTGTAGGAGCTCCGTAGCAACATTGTGGTAATCTGACGACCTCTGCTCTCCATTGTAGTTGGAAAAGATTCGGTGCTCAGGGTTCCGGCGAAATACATTCGAGCGCTGCCAAGGAGGAGCGCAGTGACGGCGGTGCTGCTACGCGACTTACGTTGCGTCCCTATCTGAGGTTTAATATTTCGCGTTCCGCCAGGTCCTCTCCGGGAGTTGCTAGGCGGGCTCGGAACAAATGGTCAACATGGAACTGACCAGGCTAACCCTTTTTTGTTCCATGTCAGCGGCTCCGGTCAAGCCCCAGCAGGCCACATATGTCTGTGGTCTGTGACGCGGTACCATTGAGCGGTAAGTACCGCCACCTTGGCTTTCAAAACCCTCCTACACCCTCCTCATCTATCCATGGCAGAACCTGCGTCCGGTCCGCAGCGCTCGCGGCCGGCGAGTGTTGCAGATGCAAAGGCAGAAAAAGAGAAACGGAAGCGTTCGCGTGTCACCCCAGAACAACTCGTCCATTTGGAACGATTCTTCGCCATGGATCGCAGCCCAACTGCCGCTCGCAGAAAGGAGATTAGCGACATGCTTGGAATGCAAGAGCGCCAGACACAAATTTGGTTTCAGAACCGGTAGGTGACTAATTCTGCGGGCTGTCTTACACCTTACCTTCTGGCAGGCGGGCAAAAGCCAAACTACAGGACGGTAAGAAGGGTCCGGGCGACAGCGTAGAAACACCTCCGGACACTCCACCACAGTTGGCGACTGGGTATGAGGCAGAGTTACACAATCTCTTACATGAAGACGAACGTGAGTCGTGACCATTTGTACTAAATATATTTCTCAACGACTGGGGTTGATTTCTAGCCATCACTATCATTCCTTGCACTGATCTTTCTGTTGGCACATGGCG
Source organism: Leccinum uliginosum (assembly GCA_038091455.1). NCBI lineage: Eukaryota > Fungi > Basidiomycota > Agaricomycetes > Boletales > Boletaceae > Leccinum > Leccinum uliginosum. Next base: position 16,980 of record JBBPOM010000081.1, read on the forward strand.
TCGAGTCGCAACCTCCCATAGACAACATGACCTTGTGGCATATCTGTGTGATACCAAACGCTGTCTCACTTGGTTCATCCATTCCTCGGGATACGGCTTCAAGATGGAGATTCCTTTTGATTCCATCGTCGAAACCGAATTTTCAAATGCTGCCCCAGGTTCAGGTCTAGCTACCTTCATCCTCTCTCGACCACCAACATTTTATTTCGAATCATTTTCGGTGCTCGATCACGGCCGAAGCACCCAGCAGCCACGCTATTGGAAAACTTGTGCGGATTGGACAGAAGATTTGCAAGCCACCAAGGTGTTGAAGCATCATCTCGTGGGATCCGCTGTTCAACTCGCTCATGTGCTTCGTCACCTCAACGAGTTTACACGGGGTTCGGACATTCGGCTTCATTCACCCACCTACCACTCCCAAAATCCATCTCCAATTGGCTTGGAAGTTCAACCCTCACCACCAACTTCCACCGGGTATCATTATCACTCACAAGATGGTGTGAACCTTCACGAAGCAGATCAGTCCATTCTCACTCGTAGAAGATCTTTTCCCTCGGCTATCTCCCGTCAGCAGCTTTTTGTACACGACGGACCTGCACACCTTCCAATTGCACCAACCCCTTCTGGCGTGATTCCCGAACTCAATCCTACTACACATTTTCAATACCCTCGACACTCCGTCGTCGACGTTACTACTCAGGCGTCTACATATCCCAACTATTCGACCAATGCTTTGACGCATAATTTCCCTCATTCCTCACTTTGTGCCGGCCGTGGATCTTGTCGATGTCACTCTCCCCATAACTTACAACAACGACCGTACTCTGCTAGCTCAACTCATTCCCTTCCCTGCGAGGACGACATGCTTGCTTACCCTGACAGCCTTCGGCCACCTGGAAGCACTCCGTCCACACCGTACGGAACTCCGTCCCCTCCACTGTTGACTACCCCATTCTACCCAGGTGGATCAGCACCTAATACCTGTCCAGTGAGCCCCTACGATATAACCATACCTGTCATTTCTGCCATACCTGGCCTCTCCAATTCTGATATCAACTCCTAAAACGCCACCTATGATAGCAACTTCAATTCAGCATGAATATTTGAACACTAATTGTTGCGCCTTCCACAGTACATATTTGCGCCTTTTTCCATTCTCCACATGAATCATTGCACTCATTTCGTTGTATTCGGACATGTCAACCCACACCGCCAACTAGCATACATACTTTTTATGATTCTCTAGTAGTATTTGCCGTCAGCATACTCAGCATATCACTAAAATTTCGAATTAGTTTCAACAATGAACATCGGGTTATTGCTACTATAAGCTTGTCAGAGTGCTCGGTAAATGCTGGTATATTGTATTGTAAAGCATCGCAGAACGATGACGATACCAACTTGATCAAACTAACATTGTAGCCTGAGGTTCGTTAAAGTTGTAATGACGCGTCCTCCCTGCCATGCTGGTTTGCTCTGTTTGTAAGCGTCCGACTCACGATATTGACTACGAGTGTAAGACGTGGTTCAAACTTGGAGGTTGGCCTGGATACGTGGATAACTCACATGCCTCTAAGTAACGATCCATGCATCGTGTCAAGCATGTCTGTTGAAGAAGGAAAATCTCGGTGAGGGATAACCAAGCACATTCCAAACCAATTTATACCTCTTCCGAACTCGTCAATGACAACCCTGGCTTCGGGATGCATTTTGCGTAGCATTTTTCGGATGTTTTCTGGGTCAGAGATATCAGGTATGTGCCTGATGCATCGGAGGAGTGCGTACACTGATGAGTTCTTGCGCGGTGGAAAGATTTATCTCTGCCCGAATTGCATTCATGACGGCTTCTTTCTGGGCGGCCATGTCAACTAGGGAGGAGAGGTCCGGGTCCGGAGTCAGCATTTCCTGAGCTGGACAGAAAGGGAGAGGTTATACCTGGTTTGCTGGTGGCCGATGATCTGAAAAAGTCGGACATGGTTCAACTATTTTACTCTGCAGATATTCAGGATTTCTTTGAGGTCTTGGGAGTGAATAAATGTAGCAGTAAAAGCCAAGTAACCTGGCATCATTACTTTTGCGTCACCAGTTACTTCACATTCCCCTTTTGGAAAATCGGTCAAATTGAGACTTCAAATCTCCGAGTCAGCATTCAATACCTTGAACCCATTCACCGGGTGACAGTGTCGTAGAACATGGGCGCTCAAGAGTCTTCTACGAGGAATACTGAGCCTCAAGACAGCGCCGTTCCTGACTATTATGAGCTTCTCGGTGTTGAGGAGTCTGCGACAGCCGATGAGATCAAGGCACGACGTCTTCACTCATCAAATCGTCTCATCTCATGATTATCGTAGAAAGCATTCAGGAAGCTCGCCCTCATCCATCATCCGGATAAAAACAAGGATGATGTCGAGGGTTCTACGCAACGCTTTGCGCTCATTCAGCAGGCGTATGAGGTGGGTCATGGCGTCGTATTGTTCACCGACGCGTATTCATGACGATCGCACACTCTAGGTTCTCAGTGACGAGCAGGTATGCCCAGAATACCGATATACTTGTGCATATCAGAGCTTGACGCAGTGAGCCCAAGTAGGAACGGGCTTGGTATGACTCCCACAAAGCGTCCCTAGCACCCGAGCCGGATGCAGCCGCCGTGTTCGAGGACATCCAAAGGGGTGCTCCACCTCCCCGCGCTCGCGATCGTGGTTTGACAGTGCGACACTTGGCTCAGTTCTTCGATTCCACCAAGTGGTCTGGATTCGATGACGGCCAGAACGTGCGTTTCGCAGCATGTGTTTTCAGTGATCGGGATACCTCACGATCATCTTTCAGGGATTCTTCACCCTTTATCGCAATCTGTTTTCTAGGCTTGCACAAGAGGAGGCTATGCTATCGGATATTGAGTATCCGCAGTTTGGCTACTCGACGTGGTCCTGGACGTCTTCGACGACGCTGTCTGAGTCTGTCAAGGCTTTCTACAATGCATGGCTAAACTTCTCTACGCTGAAAGACTTCATGTGGATGGATCACTACAATACAGCAGATGCGCCTGACCGGAGAGTTCGAAGGTCTGACATTCAAGTCGTGGACGGGAGGGCTCACAATGATCCATCTATAGGTTGATGGAGAAAGATAACAAAAAGGCACGGGACGACGCACGAAAGGAATATAATGAAGCAATAAGGGTATGTGTTTGAGCCAGCGCTCTGAATATTGTGCAGATCATTCGTCGGATTCGGCAGTCTCTGGCAATGTTCGTCCGAAAACGTGACCCACGTCACAAGAGCCATCTCGCTCACCAAGCACGAATGAATCATGCCAAGGCCAATGATTCCCAGACATCATCGAGCCCCAAGTCCACGTCCCGAAGGACACAAACTAACAATACCCCCTACGTCGAGCAAGAATGGCAAAAAGTGACCAATGACCACCAGCACGACGATCTCGAATGGGCCGCAGCAGAAGACGGGGATCCGGAGGTATGGGAGTGTGTTGCATGCGACAAATCATTCAAGAGTGAAGCCGCCTGGAACAGTCATGAGAGAAGCAAGAAGCACATGAAAGAGGTTGAGAGACTGAAGAAAGAGATTGTGGAAGAAAACGAAGAACTTGGGTTATCAGCGGAAGGTTGGGAAAAGGAGGAGGAACGGGACCACGTTCTTGAAGTTGATGAAAATGCTGTTCCGCCGTTAACGCCACTCGAAAAAACTGAAGGCGATGGTTCAGACAAGCTTTCCGCGCTTCATTCTGAAACTGTCAATGTCCTAGAGGATGAAATTGTTTTTGGGGAGTCATCGTCCGCAGACAAGGAACATCCTGAACCTGAACAGATAGCCGCATGTGATGGCGAAGGATTAGCCCCAGAAATCGGATCAGCACCACAAGAGTTGTCGAAGAAAAAAAAGCGGAAATTACGGGAGGCAAGAAAGGCACAAGCTGCTGAGACTGCAGCGCATGTCAGTCAATTCGTTTGTTGCCAACCATGTCCTGATTATCCGTTAGGTCTGCAATGTCTGCAATGAATCCTTCAACAGTCGAACTAAACTCTTTGATCATATCCGGGAAACAGGGCATGCACTTGCTCAACCAGATAAAACTAGAGCGCCGCAAATTAGAAAGAGTAAGAAAGGCAAAAAATAATCACATTCATCACTAGAAAGGACATACCAACAATGACCAGAAATTATATTGCTGTACAGCTTCCCTTAGTTTATCCCATCAACTGTGAGACGTCTTCTGGTGGGTACTTTGTTTGTGAGAACGTCAAAAGTCTGCGGGATGGTCAACGGCTGTTCAGGATATAAAATATCAAGGTACCTTTTCAAGCTCTGAATGTACTTCCGACTAACTTCGTCGTTGAGTACATGTGCTACTTGATCTGTAGAAATCTTCTCTCGTGCTGAACGTTCGTGGATACTATAAGGGGAGGTAAATGATAAATATAGATGAGTTTGGAAGCAGACATACCCAACCATGGTCACACCTATGGGCCATGGCGCGTTGCCTATCGATAATCTGAGATAAGCATCATTGGCCTTTTGGTATTGTCGTTTTTGCATGTGGTGGACAATCTCGGCCATGCGAGCCAACACGTCTGAAGGTAACGACTTTGATCCGCTGAGTATTCGAGCGAAGACAATTCGCGAACAACTGACGTACTCTTGAACGCAGTGACTTGAAGAGCGGTTTAAGGTATTCCGCAGACTGAACTTGGGTTGCGGCTGCTAGCTTTCCTTGCGTAGCCCTTTTGATATGCTCTGTGAAAGGAGATAAGCTTGACAGATCCAAAAAGTCACATTTCTCACCTGGTCTTTCGTCCATGGCTTCCTCCCATTCTTTGAGAGTGCGCTTCAATGCATAGTAGATAATTGGATATAGCCTGTCTGGGTCAGTCTTGATCAAGTCGAGGTCCAGAACGCCTGTGCTCGGTTCCTCAGCACCATCCTTTTTCTTCCCCTTGCTCTTATTCCTAAGCTCTCGCTCTACGTTTTCAACGTCTTCCAAGGCCTTTTTGAAATCGTTCTGGCCACTCTGATGATCATCTCCCCTTTCCTCAATTAGCTCCAGCGCACGCAGACGTAGCCTCCTGTCCCTGTCGGATTCGGCGAAGAGCCGGATAGGTTGACCTTTGGCACGAAGTCTCCGGATAGTTTCCTCGTTTGAGATATTAAAAGAGGACTCGGGGATCGGTGAGCTTGAATCTCGGGATTCGACGGCAGGGGTAGAGAAATCCGACCTAGGTAGTTTCTACATCCCATTCAAATGTAAAAGACGAATTGATAGAATGCAAAGAAGGATACCCACATTTGCATCTGGCTGCGCTCGTTCTGTAGCAGTAAACTCCGGCTTGCTTCCAGCCTGCTCCTGTGTAGCTGATGCTCGAGGCTCTTGCATAGCTTTCTGCTCCTCTTCATGCTTAATCCTGTCGATGTCTCCTCGTCGCATGTATTTCGCTGGCCGAGAGCCGACATTGGTCTGTATATTCTTTCGTTTGACCGCGATTTCGGCCTTGAGAGCGTCCATAATTGAATGATGGAAGGACACTGGTGTTGTACTTCAGTAGGTTTGGAATGGTACTTATATGTACCAGCCGGCCAATGGGGCGAGTGAAATGAGAGCTAACAGGTGGCTTATATAATGCAATATAGAATCCGTTGCACTCCGACCCGCTCGTCGTCTTTCCACCAACGGCTTGTACTTGACAATGTCTGAATCCGATTTGTCCAGGTGATAAGCCATGTACTCTGCTCATGCGACCGGAGACCTGATTTTTTAACAGCAAGTACGTCCTGCAGACTGCAGGCTTCGACGGTCAGTTCAAGTGAAATCCGGTTGAATTGCCCTCTCTAACACCCACACCCGTCTCAGCCCGTTTCCCGAATACGAACCAGACGAGGCACTGGTATGATTAAATATCTGGAATCTATGGGCTCGTGTGCTCAAGCGCCGATGCAGCTTCCAAAACTATACCGATTACTTCAAATGTATCGCCGCAAAGGGTGAAGACTTTGTACCTTGCAAGCAGTTCAAGAGGGCATATAACTCTCTTTGTCCGAGTGAGTGTTTTAGGTCGATATGTCGTCGTCGTCTCATTTCTGTCCTGCAGATGAATGGGTATGGCACAAACATCCGGTGTACTGATTGACTGCTGAGTGTTCTTCGCAGATTAGCAGGTTCGATGAACAAAGAGAGAATGGGACGTTCCCTGCCTCCTTGGAGCCTTGATAGATGGAGACACTACTCTACATAATGCCGTGAAATCGTATGTATGTAGTGTGTTGTCAACAGTGTTAGAGACCCGCCGCGTGAAGACTGGCTGGATTTGGTAAAAACATGATTGGATTCCTCGATCGGCCTCGACCGCCGCCGAAGCACGATACATGAATTCACCGTGACGTTCACTACGATTTCAAGGGTATAGCTTTACCATTCTTCACACTCATTGGTTCCCCTTGTGCCAAACTCCACGATGGACAACGTCAATCTCAATGCTTTGACTGAAAATGCAGCGAGACTTGGTATGCGCATTCAAGAGACCTTCAGCGAGCACACCCGTGATCTCTCCATATCACGCGGCGGTGCATCCATCTTCGACATGCCCGATGACAAGGTCAAAAACATCGGGAAACAGCTCGACTCCAGCAGCGACAGGGAGAAGCTTGACGCTATGAAGCGTCTCATAGCCGTAAGTGCACACCTACAAGGTTGAACGCCGTCCGCACCAACAACGAATCGTACCATAGCTTATTTCCAAAGGTCGCAATGTCTCGAACTACTTCCCTCAAGTCGTCAAGAACGTCGCCTCACAAAACCTCGAGATTAGAAAACTGGTTTATATCTACCTTTTGCGCTATGCCGAGCACGAACCCGATCTTGCCCTGCTTTCGATCAACACTTTCCAAAAGGACCTTGCCGACTCCAGTCCACTTATTCGCGCCATGGCATTACGCGTCTTGAGTGGCATAAAGGTCCCAATGATATGCAGTCTGGTAGTTCTCGCGATCAAGAAATGCGCAGCGGATCTCAGTCCATACGTTCGCAAGGCAGCCGCACTAGCAATACCGAAGGTCTTCCAGTACGGGTTGTGCTTGTTTGTCTTTCTAAACTAGTAATGATCATATTTTAGACTAGATGCTGCACAACAACCTGCTCTGATATCCGTCATAACCACTCTTCTTGCCGACCGATCTCCCCTCTCCATAGGCAGTGCCATCGTTGCATTCGAGTCTGTCTGCCCCACCCGACTAGATCTCTTGCATCGACAATATAGGCGTCTGTGCAAAATTATCATAGATGTGGACGAGTGGGGTCAAGTCTATCTCCTCTCTCTTTTACTTAGATACGCACGGACTATGCTGCCTCAACCTGTCGTCTCACAACATGCCGAGTCAGTGGAAGAAGAAGTTGATTCTGACCTTCAGCTCCTGCTTGTATCGTCAGAGCCTTTATTCCAGTCCAAGAACCCGGCGGTGCGTCTGCCATTCACGCCCAACCCCAAATCTCTTGTTTACGAATGGTTAGGTAGTGCTTGCTGTCGTGCGCGTCTTCTACTACGCGGGGCCACCGTCGTCTGCTAGAAAAATTGTGAACCCTTTGCTTCGCCTTGTACACACATCGCGAGAAGTCGAGCGTGTGGTCCTTGCGTATCTGTTAATTATCACGCGTGTACATCCAGTGAGTCTTCATATCTGACATTGGGACACAGCTCATCAATATATAGCAACTTTTTTCAGCTCAATATAATCGGTTTTTGGTGCGCACTGACGATCCTTCACAAGTGAAAAGAGACAAGATCCAAGTGATGCTCAACCTTTGCGACATGGACAATTACCAATCACTTCTTCGCGAGTTTATCGTGTGTTTCGATTCCAAAACGAGCACCAGTGTCTAATCTTCTGAATTTCTAGGATTGTGCTGAAGACGTGGACGATAACGTAGTTGGAGATGCGATCCACGCCGTTGGTCGATGCGCAAAAGTGATTCCGTCATGTACACCACAGTGTCTCTCCGCCTTGATGACTATGATCAAGAGCAGACATGGTACGTTTCTCACCCACTGCAACCGCGATCTCTGCCAAAGAAGGCATCAGATATTGTTGTCAGCAATGCCGTATTGGTCTTGAAAGCCCTCATCCAGAACCAGCTTCTTGGTTCATCTGCACCCTCGTCGTCGTCCCAGTCACCGGTCACCATAATCTCGCTCCTTGCCCGACGTATAGACGACATAAAGCACCCCCAAGCGCGCGCTTGCGTTCTTTGGTTGGTAGGACAGTACGGTGCAGCTCCGGGAACAGGTACAGTAATAGAAGGTATTGCCGACTGGGCACCGGACGTCTTGCGTAAATTTTGCAAGTCTTTCAGCACGGAGGTACGTTGCTTTGACCTATCCTCGTCAGTATCGATCGACGCCTCCCACCAGGAATCTCTTGTCAAGCTTCAAGTCCTGACTCTCGCTGCCAAACTTTTTTTACTGTGCCCCACGGTCCCAGTGCTGGGTCTACTATGTCACCACGTGTTGGCTCTGGGGCGATATGACTTAAACTACGACGTTCGGGACCGAACTCGTATGCTCAATTCCCTTCTCGTTGGCATATCGCCGACGATGAACGGCAGTGAGACGGAGGAGCAGAGCGCCGTCGTACTTCGACGTGAACAAGTGATGAAAGTCTTGTTCGACGGCAAAGCTGGCATCGTCGAGGAGAACGAGGACGCCTTTGGTGCGATTCGTTCGTCGAGTAGGTCTGACGGTGATAATTTCTAACGCTTCGTGGAACCAGGTCACCACTATCTACCGATCGGGTCCCTTGGCATAGTCACAGGCAAGGCCACGCTCGGCGATAGCGTCCTCCCAGAATGGCTGGAAGGAGGAATCGACGCTTCGCTCCGGCAGAACGAAGAGGACACACTCCCCGCAGCACCGCCTCTTTTGGCAATCAGCTCGGTGGGCTTCACGGCACCAAAAGCATTAGGGTCGGCGGGCGTCATGCCCGTCGTACTCACGCCTACAGGTAGCTCAACTCCCGTTCGCGAAGCAAGGGAAAACTGGAGGGACTTGGATAAATTTTATGCTAGCGACAGTGAGAAGAAAGAGTCCGAAAGCAGTTCCGAAGAAGAGAGCGAAGAGAATTGGGAGGAAGAAGAGCCACACAACAACGAAGACAGTGAAGATGATGTTGTGTATGACGAGAGTAGCGATGAGGATGGGCAGAACGGAACTGATGAGACTAGTGCAAACAGACTACAATGACACGTATCACGAGAACAACATTTTATTGTACAGCGCCATCGGGCAGCTGGTAATATAACGGCTGGAAAAGTCGATGAGCATTTCGCAAGAGTGATGCCATTGGGTTACGCACGGTATCAAAGACATGGTAATAGTGGCCATTTACGCCCCCTTCGTGCTCATTGCCGTAGTATTCCGAAGGGAACCACTGTCGCGGCAGGATAAACGATTAGTGAAGGAGAAAAATACAAGACAAATGTCGTACATGAGTTTCTGGGAGATCCTCCTTCCGTGAACGTTGAAGACGCGACTCCTCTGTCTGATCGGTCAGGACAAAGCCATGTCTTGGAAGCACAAATTGTCCAATCTGCATCTCCGTATCGGTCACGATTCCACGAGACACCCTCGCATACGCAGTGCGATACAAGCCTCGGTACAAGATATACTCGCACCTATTTGAGCTATCTCAACGGATCATCCACCTGGAGTAAAAAGCCTACTTACCACCTGTCCATATCTTGCGGATCAATATCATACACAAGCCCATCATTCACGAGGATGTCATATGGAGCGGCTTTGTCACCCCCCCTTCAGATTCGAGTGCAAGACCAGTCAACGGGAGCCACGTACGTCTGGGTGCCAGAGGCCTGCTGACTACGTATCCCAAGAACACCACCGGTCGAGGGTATGACGAAGCCATGATGCGCGCCAGCTCTATACTTTGTAATTCTCTATCCATAGGATCTTCCTCTGCGGGGACCCACAGTGGTGAGCTTTCCGACCAGATAGATATGTGATTTCACATAGCATACACATACCCTGACCGTTATGCGACACGACCACCGTGATCTCGGTACCGTATACATCGAGAACAGCTTCAATGGCTGGAGCGAGCTCGCCGTGAGGCGACGGAAGCAGGTGGTGACGAGAATAAACGATCGGGAACTGAGAGTGTCTGGATCAGTTTTCTAGCGAGTGTCGAATAAGAGTACGTGCCTTGGAAAGCAAGGCTGCTCCCCACGTGTGCAAGTTTGGACCCGGACCTAGGTCGACGTACTAGACAGGGCAATGAGGTATGTACTTGCCGGCAAAAGAAGCTTCGGACTCACATAGCCCAATTCCTCTGCAGCCACACGAGTCCTGATCGACGTGTCACGTTCAGAATCCGTTGGACTGATTAGTTTCACAACTTACAGGTCGCGGTTCCCATACACCGTCCGCTGATCGGCACACACGTCAATTGAACCCCGACAACGATGCTTTAAGTGACTCACCTGCAAGTCTGTCTCCAGCAAGCCAACGACATCAAGCTGCAGATCTCTATTGACATCCAAATCAGGCTCGTTACGCTTCCGCACAGACAAGAGTAGCGACCCACCTGATCACGTCCCGAATACGCCGTTGACTGTCATGTCCTACGTTGTCAATCCCGAAATGAACGGTCCAAATACCAGCATTGAACATTCTTGTCCCAGGCTTGAACGGTCTGGGACCTACAGCAGGCCAACGCAGGAGTGTGACGAGAACAGAGGCAAGGGAGAGGAGAAACAAGAGGGCGGGAATTTGAGTGCGCGCCAAACTCGAAAGACGAAGGAATGACTTGGGCTTAGGGGATGTCCTGGACGGCAGGCGGAAGGCCAACGAGATAGCAGCCAACTGGGCTGTGAGAACTCTAGAGAACACAGCCTTGAGTAAGAGATGAAGCAAGCACAGGAGGTACGTACAAGTCAGTTCTCTCCCGCAAATAGATGCCCCCAGGAACGAAGGCATACGCAACGGTCCACACGTTTGCAAGGTAGAACAGAATGGAGACGAAGAACGTCACAAAGAATCTCCTACCAGCTTTATTACCCTGCCACGCGGATGACTGCGACAAGATCGAAGGGAGGATCGACATGCAGAATATTGCAAAGTTGAGTCCGCCTAGGAAACCTATCCAATCTCGGAAGCGGTACATCACAAACGCGCTTGCAGAACCGTACACAAACCACAGAGGGTGGTCGAGCAATGCAGAGGAAGTCGAGGCTGGGAGGACGGCTGAGATTATTAGACCAAGAGATTGGGCAAATAAAGTGATGGCCCCATGTAAATGTGGCAGCGGGCCTCTCGGCTGACCGTCCTGGTATCCGGACCATGACCACGCAATGATAGTACTAGAGTCGGTGAACATGCAGTGCAGCGTGAAGAACAACGACCCCAGTGCGATAGAGGTAGGGATCCAGTGTCGTGGTACGTCCTTTGCGCTCTTCGAGGCATCCTTGGATACATCTGACTTTGCTTCCTTGATGGGAGGCCTAGACCGACGAGTAGCTAGTTCGGTAATGGCACAGACAGCGAATGCCATTCCGAGCTTGTTGTAACCACCAGTTTCTTCATTCAACATCGGCCAGACTACAGCGCAAAATCAATGTTGGTCTGCATGAGTTGCGAAATCTCATACCTGGGTTGTTTGAGTGATTGGCGTGCTTCGACAGGGATGAGAGTATCAATCCTAAACCCAATACTGTAACATTAATTGAGTCATTATCAGTCTCTTGCAATGGCAACAAAAGGAACGCACGGAATCCTTGGTACGCAGCATCTCCAACAGTCCAATCCGCCACTTGACTCAAAAGTACGGCTACATTGGCCGCGATGACGGCCCAGAGTCGTTCCAAGGGACTATTGATTTTATACGCTGCAAGCCCAGCCAGGGAAAGCAGCCTTAATGTGACTCTACCCCATCTAGTCACTGCCCATTGGCGGAGATGCGTTATTCCAAGGAGAGTTGGGGAGAGATATATGAACAATGCTGCTTCTGCGCCAGATAAACCAAGCTCCCAGACCGAAAAGTAGAACAGCGTCGTAAGCAAAGAGGTTACGATGGACCAGAATAAATATGCTAATTGGATTCGTAAATTCAATGGCAGAGAATTATAGTTCAGATCCTTGGCACAAAACGAAGCGAACCGCTGCACTCACACAAATAAACATCAGCTGCGAAGGTCAGCCAAGGTCTTAGTTGGAAAGTCGGTAGGCAAGTTGACTGCCTCTGGCTGTTTCCTTTAACCTGAACATCGGTTTTATGTCCGTCTGAGACAGGCGCCGCTCGAGCCTCGACAGTGGTAGCAATAGATTTGCCATTCAATGCCGATGTATTCTCACGAACAGACGTCAATTTCTCGTCGTGGGTAGGGGGCAGGGGTCTATTTATACCAAAATGTCAGATTACGATCAAACAAGACGATGCAGTTGATTGTACATGTCTTTATGCTCGACGCTGGAGTCCAACGATACGCCAATAGCAATCTGCGAACAATGTTAGCACAAAGAAGAGGCGAGGTCGAGACTTGCTTGCCTGCAGATTGCAACTCTTGAAGGCAGATGCCGAGATCGAGTCATAAAACACGTCCAAAAAGATAAGGCCCCATTCGAAGAAAGCGTAACGCGTATATGCTACGAGAAAGTTAGTTTACACGAAAACCGAAGAAAACGAATCCTACCTCCAGGTATCCTATGCACTTTATGTTGGATGAAAAAGTAAACCAGAGGAACGATCGTCGCAAAGAAACTAGTTTGTTGAATACAGTGACGGTCGGTACTAATCCAGGGGGACACTTACGCGACAGCGACAATTTGCCTTTGAGTGTGAAATCAGAATAAATGGACAGGTGAAGAATAATAAGGACACGAACCTCTTTCTTCTCACTTGAACATGGTTGACAGGGGTATTTACGATGCCTCCGAGCATCCATGGGAGGTTACACACAATATACAGCACCATGAGCACATCGTGGGCATCGTGGTGGTCCGTTGAGGTGATGTAGACCCAGCCTCCACACGCGAGCGTGCGTACGATACCGGTAAGGAAGATCCAACCAGGTAAACTCGAGTGAGACGCGCGGGTGATGAAGTACTGCAGAAACACGAGAGCGAAACGGGGACCGCTGGTTATGGCAATGAGGATCTGGAAGACATTGCGCTCCGGATACCAGTCTCCGATACTACAAAGGTAATGCATGAGCAAAAAAACGATGGGGACCGAGAGCGAATAGTCAGTCACTGACGTCGCGGAGACGGAGGGAAACCACTCTTCTGGATATCCTGCGACGCCGTTCTTTACGATTTTCTTGTAGTGGAGTACGCAGCCGAGGAGGAGGGCGGAGATGAAGGCGGCGAACGCGAGGTAAGTGTGTGCGGCGGCGATGTGGGACGCGTCGAACAAAAGTGGCGTCGAACGTTTTGCGGGGCCCGACATGGCCAACTCAACGTTCGGGTTAACACGTATGTACCCCATTTAGTAAGTAGTAGCCCGACGCTCATCATCATGTCGGAACACGAGATACCCAACATACCCATCACTGTCTTCACGGGATTTCTGGGTGCAGGAAAAACATCCATCATCCTCTCTTTGCTTCCAAATCTTCCAAAAGATTACAAGGTCGTACTTCTCAAGAACGAGTTTGGAGACATCGAAGGTTGGGAAGTCTCAGATCTTCGCTTAGCACCATCTCACCATCGCAACTTCGGCAGTCGACAGTCAGCTTGCGAAGCAGTCCAGCTTGGCAGCTGTCAGTGAAATCCTCAATGGTTGCTTGTATGTATTGTCTTGTTGCGGTTCGATGCCCTGTGTGAAATGCCAGTTCCCAGGTGCTGCGTGCTTGTGGGCCAGATGAAGACCGCCCTGTTGGAGATCAGAGGTAGGGACCCACGTCGCCGTAGACAAGAATCAACGTCATTGCTGCGTTCATCCTAGAAAAATACCGTCCCGACCGTATCGTCATAGAGTGCAGGTAAGGACATTTTGAATCCGGCGCTTTGCCCGAGTTAATCGCGTCAGTGGTTCTGCTTTCCCTGCCACGTTGGCTTTTCAGATCCGTGAATTAGAGCGCGAAACAAATGAGGACCTCAAACTAGATGCGATCGTCACCGTCATAGACGCAGAGAACTTTTCCGGCTACGAAGATACGTCGCCTACGGCCAAGATGCAGGCTAGTTACTCGGACATCATACTCATTGTGAGTGCTCTCCTTGCCTGCGATGTGTATTCTTACGACCATCTCGGATGGTTAGAATAAATGGGAGCACGTCGACGAGAGAGCACTCGACGTCGTGCTCGATCACCTCAATACGTTGAATGATTCCACACCGAAAATCAAATGTAATGGACGCAATGGCGTCGATCCCAATCTGCTGTTTGGAGTCGATACCAAACTATTCCAACCTTCACACCATGAGACGAGCATTCTCAGCAATGAAGTCCATCACGACGAGGTTCAGACGGTCACGCTTTTAAAGGGCTCTGAAATATCCCACGTCACGGGTCATCTCAATCACTGCCATGATGAGGCCTGTCCTTCACCCGCAGTTACCGTGCACGGAGATGGAGTGGGTATCGACGCAGGACTGCTCCGGGATGCGCTTGGGGCGTTATCAAACGAGACGATATGGAGAGTCAAGGGATTCGTCCGCCTAGGAAGCGGAGTCCACATCTTGAATTGGGCCTTTGGACGGTATGAGCTGACGCCGTGTAGCAAGGACGATGAAACCAACCAAGGTTTCGCTGTCCGGCTGACGGTGATGGGGGAACGAGGTGAGGTGAAGCGCTCGATAAGCAAGTTTTGTAGTCTGTTGGGCGCAGAGATAAGATAAGATAAAAACATCGCGTCATTGATTTGAATAATCTTTCATGTCCTGCCAGCGAGAAAAGTTGCCGTCCGTGTCTGGGCCCCACCGATGCTTTCCTCCGTGCTCAACCCAGGTATGTCTCCCCCTTCCTTGTCTCCTCGCTCTCTTACCATCTTTGCACACGTAGCCTCCTGGTACTGGCGGTTTCCCTTCTTCGCCGCCCCGACTGACGGGGACGGCGCACTGACTGGGATCGTCCGGTCAGAATGCATCGACTGGCCACCACGGCCACGTTTACTGTATCCCCAAGAACAATCATCATCTTCCGGACAGGACCAGGAAACCGCTCGTTCACGCGAAATCCGTGAAGTTCTCGCCACCAACGACCTTTACCACATCCTCGGCGTCCCCCGCGCATCCTCCATCGACAGACTGACCCTCCGTCGGGCTTATCTATCTCGCAGCAAAGCCTGCCACCCAGAGTTCGTCCCACCTCACATGTTTTTTTATAACTTTTCATATTTTCTCATCCGAGTTCCGCAACCAGCAAGTGTCCCGGAAACCCAGACGCGACGGACGCCTTCCAGAGAGTCTCCATCGCCTACGGCGTGCTCTCGCAGCCCTCTCTGAAACGCATGTACGACGCCCGTCCAAACGACGATCCGTCCGACTTTCTGCGCTCCGCCGAGCATCCCTGCGGGTACGCAGACGAGACCCTCAAAGGGGTCCTCCTCGGTATCGTCAACGACTACCTCGACGGAAACCTAGAAATGATACGCACCCTCCTTCGTAAGTTTTACCCAAATCGTCCGACGTCCGTCCCCCCATTCTTATACTTGTTACTTTTTCCCAATAGAAGCCATCAGCGACCTCAACCCGTCCCTCAAACTCGGCGACGACGGCATCGACGCCGTACTCTCCGTCCTCCAAAACGTCCGCGGTCGCATCCTCGGTGAGTTCCCCCCCCCTCCTCCTCCCTACCCGATCCCGACCCCTGATCATCGCCAAACCTCAGCATGCCGCGCCTGCGTCATCGCCCTCCACGCCGAACTCGTTCGCCTCCTCGAAATCCAATACGCCTTCCGTCAACTACCCTACCTCGACATCGCCGGCCGCTCCCGTCTCACCATCCAACTCACCCGTCTCACCCTTCATCTTCCCGTCACGCTTGACAAGGCTATTCAGGACTCTACACGAAAGGACGGTGCGCGGTCGGCTGACGATGACAACCCTCGGCGGAGCGCGGTGGACAACGACGACGACGGGGGTGGAGACGGAGATGGGCATGCCGCGGCTGCGCTGTTGCCCAAGCGCGTTGTACTCCTCATCACGGGCATCGACGTGATCCTGGACAGAATGGAACGCGTTTTGGCATAGGTCACTTCCACACCCACCGGTCGTTTCGCAGGGAGGGTCCATTCCTGACTTCTAGGATTATTATCCACGTACTCGTGTCTGGCCCATCTGGGAACCGCTTCACTTGGACGCGCTTGACTTCACACTCTGGGTATTTTGCTGAGATCCGATCCAAGTTACATGATTGATTATGCACTCTCGTTAAAAGAAAAAACGTAGGCTAATTGACTGTGTTGGCGTAGAAAAATCAAGGATATGGATGTGAGGGCGGGGGGTTGTATAAAGGAGAAATAAGAACGGATGAAGAGAGCCTTTTCACAGAATGTACTGTACAAGAACTGTCCGTGGCACAGGCCGAGACAGAGGAGATACCAGAGGATTGGAAAGGGAAACTAGCGAGCAAAGAGAACAAAGTCGAAAAGGAGCAATGGCACAGTACCGTAGACACTGTCAATACATGCTTCTCTGATTCTAGAGAAAAGAAGTAAAGGAAAAAGACACAAGCATAAAAGATTTTTTTAGCACGTTCATTTATCAGTGAGAACGAAACAATCCCTCTGAAGCACTCACGACATTCATCCAAATCGCCCCCGAATGACCACTAGACGGGACGGTTGTTGGAATGATTTCTTCCAGCATATAAGTGTCTTGTGAAGACTGATACCCATAGGACCCGTTCGATCCATTGGGTTGCGCAGCAGCGGCTGCCAGCAACTGGGTATAGTCTGCACCATTGTCGTTGCTCCCGCCATCGTTCGATCCTTGCCCTTGAGAATTGCCTATTGGGTTCTCTGGGAAGAAGGGGTAGAACAAGCCCGTTGGGACCTCCGCGAGCTTATCCCCCACCATCGCGAGAGACACCTGCGGACCGACACTCTTAACAGGCGTGGTGCTTTGAGAAGCTGTCCGCGGTCCGTAGACCTCGGACTGGTACGGAGGGTGAGCCAAAGTTGGCGTCTTTTGTTGTGATTGTTGCGAGTGCGGTTGCCGAGGAGACGTCATCGATGGAGAGCCTAGGATAACGTTTTCGGTGTCCCAGTCAAGCTCGGAGAGCAAAATAGGGTCTTTGGGAGGACCGACGGTACGGAGGTCGACATTGAGAACCTTTTCAGCGAGCTTGGAGATCAAAGGGTGACCACCGCCGAGATCTTTCCGATCCCAACGCCACCGGAATCGAGGCAACATGTCGAGAGCCATCCAAACGTCTTCGATCATGACTTGTCGCGGCAAGCGTTCACAGTGTGACATGTGTCCATAAAGAATGACCATCGCAGCAATGTGAAGTGGGATCGGAGAGGTGAAAAATGCAATGTCAGGGAACCGAATGAGCTGATTGTGGACGATGATGACGTTGTGCGATGTGACGATTGCTGGCCAGACATGAGTATCTTGAAAAGAAAGAGATATGGTGCTCACCATCAACGAGCGCCCTGGAGCGATGCGTGTAATCGAGCTCCTTTAAACTAAACAATGCTCTCAGCAGCAATATTCTTGATATCCCAACTTTGAGGAGGGTGAGCCCTTGATCCTCTGTTATACCACGGACTAGCTCCTGTTTCTTTTCGAGTGGCCAATCGTCAGTTCCGCCAAAATAGTGCTTGTAGCACTCTGGCAATTGCCTCCGGAACTCCATCATACTTTTAATGATCCGAGTTGCATGCCGCATCACGGCATCTGCGCTCTTGTTGGACGGGGAGTACAGGGAGTTGATGATGTCAGCCTGTATCTCGGCAACAGGATGGGAAAGTAAGAAATGTTCTGAATAATCCAAGTGCTGGCCCGTTAGGGGTCGACAAGGGTGAGGTGTATTCGAGTCAGAAGGGGCGATGGCGAGCGGCCTGCCAAGAAGGATAGAGGTCCCGCGATCATGGACCATGACAATGCCCCACAACCGAATACGCAATTGAGCTTCCTCCTCAGAAAAGGTATTGTTCTGCGACGTGGGATCGTGGTGAAGACCCAACTCGATGGATAGACGAACAAGGCTGCCGACGAGGCGCCACAAGGAACGGCCTTGTCGCTGGATTGAATCTCAGTATACTATACTGGTGAGTAGGTATGGAAACACACCTCCGTGTACAGATACCAATGTAATAACAGGAGCGCCTGAAGGCTGGTAATCGTGACGCGAAGATGTGGTTTGACGGCTAGGGCACGCTCAAAGAATTCATAGTGCTCAGGCCAACCACTCGGCATGAGTTTCTTGGTGGAAATCGGAGTAGTGCCAGGGGACTTTATGGCGTTGTCGACGAGAGTCGCCTTGTGATTGAGTTCGCTCAAGGTGCCGAGTGCGAGAATGAGGTACATGCTACAAACGAAACCCGGATCGTGCTGGGTGCTGTCCATATCGTAGAGAGCGGTAAGGCGGCGTTCAAAGTCGGAGCGGAAAAACACGGGTCTGTGAAGGTTGAGATGAGAAAAGTAGACATCGACGATTGTGTTGACCATTTCGCGGTCTTTGGGCAACCAGATAGTGAGCTTTGATGCGACTGGAGATGGTACACCATTGACCGCAGTTGGGACGGAGACACTAAACCAGACGGTGGGATCACGGGGGGGAGAAGTCTCTGTGATGTTTTGATCACGACCGGAGGAGAGACCATTGGAGCCAACAGCGAGATCCTCTCTATCGTTTTGAGCTGCGAGTTGGCTCTCGCTCATGATGAGGGGGTGTACGCCGAAGCTTTTTGCGATGGCCTGTACGAGAAGGTGAGGGGAGGGGGGTAGCAATGGAAGGGAAGTGCGTACGCGGGTGTCTGACACATCTAGAGACTGGGGATCTTGGCCCTTTACCTCGACGGAGGTAGGGTGGGGTGGGTGAACATGGTGGGGTGGATGGGGCTGGATCTGGTGAGGAGGTGGCTGCATGTGCTGAGGGGGAGGGGGAGGGGGAGGGGGAGGGAAGCCTGGATGCATGTGGGGGGGATATGAGCCGGGAGGGCCCGGGATGGGGAGATGGGGTGGATAGGGGCCATAGATTGGGACGGCGGGGTAACCGGGCGGGACGAGAGGAGGGTAGTAGGGAGAGCCTGGCGGGGGCTGATTGGAGTGCTGCGGAAAAGGAGAGCCATGGAAATCTGGGGGAGGGGGAGGTGCGCCGTCGATGTCGATGCCCTCGCGAACACATATATCGTCGATATTTGCGAGGCTGAAGCCAGGAAGACGGCGTTTGAGGAGGGCATCGCAGAGAGCGATTTGGCGCTCGATGTACTCTGTGTGTCCACGGAGTGTGAGAGTCTGTCTGTGTCTGTCCTCCTGCTGGCAGGGCACGCCTGCGGTCGCACAGGCGGTGCACTTTGGATGCTTTGAATCGCACTATAGGACTGGGAGTGAGACAGGCGAACGGAGATTTGCGGTCGGTGACTACCGACGGGACTTGCCTTAATTTTCTTACTCCTGCAGCGTGCGCAAGCCTCATGGGAGCGTCTGAGACGTCTTGGTTCTGAGGGGGAACCTACATCGTCGTGGGGAGAGTCTGGTTTTCTGCGTTTCTTTGGGGGCTGGGAGGGCGCTTGTTGGGGCTGAGCTGGCTGCTGGTTGAGGTCGTGTTGCTGCTGCTGGGGGACGTTGTTAGGTTCGTTGTCGTTGTCGTTGTTGTGCTGTTGTCGCTGTTCCATGTGTAGAGCTGTGTGTAGTGAGATGTCCGAGTGAGGAGGGAGAATGTGTGTCATCTTGGCTGATCTCGCCCTTTCTTTTCTTGTTCGTCGACGACTCGCCCGTTCCCCGTCGCACCTTTGTTATACCAGTCACGTGGGGTATAACTTGACATATCTTATTAATTATGTAATAATATATCTCTTTTCGATGCACCACCCAAACCCGTCCGAGTACACGCTCGACACAGTCCGCGAATCAGACCCTCTTCTCCTACCAGATGACGAGTCTCGTCCACGTCGCTTGTCCTCGGCCCGTCTCCTCTTCACCACCGCACTCCGCATGGCCGCACTCTTCATCCTCGCGACTCTCCTCCTCGGTGGGACACTCTTCCTCGCCCTCCCCACTCTCCAACCGTCTGTCTCCTTCTCTTTCCACCCTTTCCCCTTTCTCATCCCCATTGTAGCGACGATCGTGCACTGCTCCATCTACCAAAGTCGTTCGAGGACCTCAAGGCACTCAACGGTCTCTTGAAGAAGTATCGTGATATCTACCCGGCCCGGATAGTCGTCTGTTATGTCATCACCTATTTGTTGTACGTCCTCCCTCTCTCCCCTTTCTCGTCCTCACCCTCCCCCTCAGCTGTCAAGCCTTTTCCCTTCCGGGTTCCATGTACCTTTCGATCCTGGGTGGTGCTGTCTGGGGTGTCCCTATCGCCCTACCCCTCGCCTGCACGTGCGTCGCAACCGGCGCTGTACTCTGTTACTTCATCAGCGCCGCATTCGGCCCCGCCCTCCTCACCCTTCCCTCTTGGAAGGCCCGGCTCGACACCTGGGCCGACAAACTCCTCCAGCATAGAGATAACATGATCTCCTTTCTCATCATCCTCCGCATAGCCCCCCTCCCCCCACACTGGGTCATCAACATCATCTGTCCCCACGTCGGCATCAATCTTCTCCCATTTTGGACAAGCACTTGGCTCGGCGTATTTGGCGTCACAGTCATACATACTTCCATCGGCGGTGGTCTCGACGAAATGACTTCTGCTGCAGATTTCAACCTCTTTTCCTGGAGAAACTTTCTCCTTTTGTCTGCCGTCGTCATCGGTGTCTTGATACCCGTCGCCCTCCGTTACTACTTCAAGCGCGAGGTGGCCTATGTCGCAGGCATACAAGAGGTCGACCCTTCACAGGATTCACTCCAAGACGACGACGAAGACATCATTGTTGGCCCTCTTCCCCTTGCCAAGAACCAAACAGACCCTCGGCTGCCAAGCAAAACTGGTATATTTTATCACGACGAACAGGTCGAGCAAGATGAGGACATCGATGACGACGACGACGACGATATTATATTAGAGGCAGGTCCAGCCATCGTAATCAAATCTACAGAGGATGGGAAGAGCTCAGGAAGTGCTTCCCATTGATATACTACATTCGAGTACATATGGACCACTATCTCGCCATGTATCACGCCCTGTATCTATCCTAGTATTATTTCGTTCAAGTGGTTCGCCTGGCGGTCAATTTGTGGCTGCGCCGCCTAAACTCACCTCATAAAATCTTGAACAGCGGCTTCCTCGGCTCGTTTCAACCTGTCTTTGGCAAGCCGTTCACGTCAAATCCCACATGCTACATGATACCAGACGGTGGTAGCAATATACCCGACCAAGATCCGATTCCTCCAACTTCTTACAAAACACCACCTGCAAATGTGTCCACTCGATCACCCACACCGACAATGGCCGATCCAAACCTACGATCGCCTCCCGTTTTATCTAGACCCTATTCCATGACACCCAACTTGTCCGAGGTCCCTCCGCGTCCCTCCACTGCCCCACCCCATTCGACCTCTGGCGCGCCCAGCGGTGACCCGCAGTTGGACCTGCAATCTCGTACGACGCTCGTATCTAATCTTCGCGCTCGCAATCTTCTTCTTCAAAAAGCGATCTCCCACATCGACGATGCCGTCCTCCATTTAATGGCTGCCCGATCCGGTATACCAAGTTCCAAGATGCAGCAAGTGCGCGGCGAAGCGAGGAACAGGAAAGATTTGTTAGATAGAGTTGAAAGAGCCATCAAGATGGCCCAGAACGGTGAACTGTATGAAGAAAATCAGGGCAGAGGAACGAGCGCAGAGGTCGACTCGGAGGCGGGAGGCAAGAGGTATGCTGGTGACGGGCTTTTCGACCAAAATAAACCGACGTTGATCGATTTATGCAAAGGCCGTTCACGGAATCCAAGCCTGCTGGTGTACCATCTGTCCCTCCGAACGTCTCTGACGCTTCCTTGGACGCTCACCAACTTCGCCGATCATCTTCTCAACCTCAACTGGGTCCTTCCACGGGACAACCACAAGTCCCCACGAAGGTCTACAACATCCTCGAACTCCTCGAACGCCGGAATGTTCTCCAAGAATCGATCGAGTCCTGGAAAAATTTCGCTGCCGAATTGCGTGCCGCTCAGCCGCATCTTGAGGCCCAGGCTCAGTCGCCCATTGGTTCGCCCGACGTTGTGTCTGCTGGGACGTCCGAGCCCGCGGCAACCACTACCCCTTCGACGAGCCAATCTCAGGAAGGGCCTTCTTGGACTGCCAAGTACCAGAGAGCGCAGTTTGAGATCAAGCGCCGCGAAGAACTGTTACTTCGGCTGAATCAAGCCATCTCTCAAGTCTCGCAGGCGCATCCGACGGCGGAACAGTTTGCTGCCCTTGCAACATATATGCCTCCTGCCCTCGACAAACCCCGCTTCGACGCGGCTTACGCTCACTTTTGCCAAGGAAAGTCTATTGCTATGAATACGACCATCGTCATGCCGCATGCAAGCAGACCCGTGATCGATGTGTATGCGTTGCATGTCGCAATCATGCAAGAAGGAAGTTTTGCCAGGGTAGGTTATCGAGTTGCTTTCTCTCACCGTGGAGCCTCTTGATGACCTTTTTTTTTACTTATCGCAGGTGTTGGCTCGCAAATCTTGGGACGTGGTTGGGGGACGTCTCGGATTTATACAGACGGCTGCGACGGCGACTGCGCCGGCGAGGTGTTCACCTGAAATAGCGGCACATCTAGAGAAAGTCTACAAGGATCGTCTGCAACAATTCGACCACCTTTACGTCAGTTCTGTGATCGAGACCATTCGGAAGAGGATTGCAGAGCAGCAGAAGAAGCCTTGACGTGTCACGGAAGGATCGTTGCGCCGCAGCGAGGCTTTTCACCTCGCGGACATGGACCGGTATCGGTCCCTGATTTAGAAGCTGCACCACCATTCTTTTCCGTTTAATTAGTGGGGAGCCTATCTGGGACTAATGTCTACTAGTCGTTTGGATAGACGGTCGATCGTTATTATTCGCGGATGTGAACAGGACTCCGTTTCTTCAGGTTCATTACTAGTACTTGCTATCCATCCATACCCATGCAATTGTAGCATTCCGTACAGACCTTTGTTCCATAACAATGCACGTTCAACTTCAGGATTGGTAGTACCTTGGCCAGACTCGGCCTACCTCGTGAAAGCAGGTTATCTCATATGGTACATATGGCCCCCTCGAGCTGACTCGTTATGAAGGTGGACGGTGTCATACAGCCTCAGCGCAGCTGGTGATAATAAATAATATTTTGAGATACTTGGCAGCGGTGACAGCGCATTTATCCAAATCAGACTTTGCTCGAGACAGCCCCCGTCGTAACTTGACACTTCGCCTGGCCTGAACATATGGTTGAGATGCTGTTTTTGGCCCGCGTTACGTAATATTTTCATGCTGTGTGAGGTGAATATGTCGAATTTTGAATGTATATATCCAGCAAAAAGATAAAGACACATGGAAATCCAAGATGGGGAAAAAGCGAGGCATTTCCCCCCCTTGTGCACGGGCGAGAACCAGGGGGAGCTTCGCACGCACGTTCCTGTTGATGCTCCACTACCCGCGGCGGGTGGTGAGGGCAAGGCGTGCTGAAGGATAGGGCAAACAAATGATTGATGAATATGTGCACCATCGCTCGTAAACTGCTTTCGGGCCGGCGAAGAGATTCGGCCGTGCGGGCGTTGTATCCGCGGAGGAATATAACGAGTAATTTTTGTAATAAATTTATTGAGGATATACCCTTTTTTAGGGATATTTCAAACTCCGACCTTGTCTGTTATGGTCTGTGCTTAGCAAGTGTTTGGAAGGTCGGACCCAACCTCGCTCCCACCACCAGCTGCATCATCCTCTGCGCTTGCTGTCGCAGTCTTCCTCCCCCCTCCCCGTCGTCGCGCACGGCCCTGCTCATCACCGACACTACCCTCGGCCGTTGCTCGTCCCTTGAGCTCGTCCCGGCCGTCGTAGCGCCCCATTGCACCCTAAAACAGCCATCAATTCAGCTCGCTCAACCCAGGACTTTGGATAATGGCCGATCGCATGCACCCGTACTCCATGTTTCCCCAGAACCTCACGCCCAGCTCCCTTCAACAATCCCAGATCGCCCAACAGCAGTCTCAGTCTCAGCAGCCCGACCCCCAGATGCTTTCGGCGCTCTCTAACCCCGAGCACGCTCGCATGTGGCAGTTTCAGAACCAGCTTCAGAACGCATACCGCACTCAGCAGTCGGGCGATTTGGCTTCTTCCCAGATGAACCACCAGGCAAGTCTCTCCCATCGCATTTTTTCCCGCCCTTGTCTGGGAAAATTCTCGCCTGAGATGCATATCTTATCCGTATGATGTGCGATGTCAATTCCCTTTCTTTCCAATTGCTCCGTAGACGACCACTACCGTACAATGCAACCTTTTTTCCCTGTCAATACCCACCATGTTTCACCATGAACTACTTTTCCGGTAATTACGTTTGTACTGACATATTCCTTCTTTAGATGCAAGAGTTCGTGCGAGGGCAGGCAATCTCCCATGGTCAAGGTCAACCTATCGTTCAGCAGATACAGCAATCATTCGGTCTCAATGGACAACGGATCAACCCTGCTGGCCCTGTCTTTCATGATCCTCAGGCCAATCTCTCCCAGCTCCTCATGCCGTCTAATTCCCCAAACGTAGCCATGAATACCCAACAGCAAATGAAGAATCCGTTCAACATGAACCCTATGATGCATACGATGAGCAACTCTGGCGCCCGCCAGCTCAATATGCTCAAGCAACAGGAGATCGCTCGTCTCCAGCAGTCGAGTCTCGGGTCTCAGCATGCGCCGAATCAGAACGCCGTGGACATGTTTGCTTCCTCTTCCATGCAGCCTTCTCACGATCAGATGCACGGTTCTCCTCATCCCGCGGCACAGTCCATGGTTCCCCCCGGTGCTAATCAGGGAATGGTTCCTGGGAACCAGCAGCCAAATGTTGCGAAGAGGATCGTGACTGCGACCGAGTTCCAGGAGAGAAGGAACTTTTTGTTCAATCTGTGTTCGCAGTCGGAGGCCAACTTGACGTCTCTCCTGCAGTCTGTTCGCAATCCGGCCTCGGTCGATCCTCTTACACAGCAAAAGATCGGTCAACTTCGTGGTGAACTTGCTACTCGGAAAGAGATGTATCACAAATTTATGAGCACCTTTGGCGCCATGTTGACCCAGCAGATGGCGAACAGTATCCCTCCCTCGAACGTGTCTCACATGTATGTCTATTTGGTCATCGAATCTGCCAATCATTCTTGACTTTTTGGTAGCAACACCATGACACATGCTGCTTCGCAGCAGCCTCAACAAGGAAACGTATCCAACCCCCAGGTCCAACCAGGCTTTGTTAGTCAAGCTAACCAATCCGTGACGACATCGTATAACATGCCTGCGGGCAATGGCCCATCTCCGATGCCTAACCAGGGTCAAGGTTCTTTGAACCAACAGCTCCCACAGACAGGCACACCGATAGAACGTCCGAATACCATACCACCTCGAACTGGGAGTACCCCTCACCGAGCTCCTGGTGGTCAATTCCCGAACTCTGTGTCTCCTAATTTAGGGAACTTTCCACCACCCGGAGGCCAGAAAGTTACGAATTCCAATCAGACGCGGCAGTCGCCTGGAGACATTATGCCTCTGGACAAGACGCGATTTGACTCCACCTACAGATCGTTCTGTCGAAGTCAAAGTATAAGCGCAGACCTTCGCGTGCCGATTGGAGATAACAGGTCGGTCGATCTGCATCAGTTACACGTTTTTGTCATGCATGAGGGTGGCGCATCAGCAGTGAGTTACCAGAGCACGAGATTGTTCTGGGATTGACACTAATTTTGACCAGGTTACTCAACGAGATATGTGGGCCGTCATTGGCGGTCGATTAAACTTCGTTCAGTTCCCTGGGAACGATTCTGACCCAGCACGGTCCGGGCCCGGAATCGCCCAACAGCTTCAGAACACTTATGAACAGTACCTTCAGCACTTTGAGAACGCCTATATTATGACGGTCAAGAACCGTTCGGGGACGGGGTCACCGCAACAGCCGCCGATACACCAAATGATTCCCAATTCCCTCCCCGTTGGTAACAACGCGGCTCCTAGTTTGCCTGGCAACCCTACGGAGATGCCACCAAACGCTTCCCGCCCTTCTTTCAACCCGCAGCTTATTGCGGCGGCAGCGCGGTATGCGCATACGAGTCCCCAAGAGATGCGTGCTCAACGTGTGAACGAGCAACTGATCAATTTCGTGGAGCGCCATCGTCAGGAACTTATGAAGGTCTACCAGCACCAACAAATGCAGCTGATAGCCAAGAGGAATGCTGAACAGAACAATGCAAATGCGCAGGGTCAACTATCCAATGTACCTGAACAGTCGCCCATGGGTCTACAACCTGGCGCTCAGCGGTCCCACCAAACTACTGGAGCGAACAATATGCCGCCGGGCGAGGGCAAGATGGCGAACGGAAACTTTGTGCTAGAGAACTCTGCCGCCGCACTCAATCAGCAACTACCGACACAGGAACAAATCCAGAACGCAATATTGGCGATACATCAGCTCAAAACTGTATTCCAACAACGTAGTGAGCTCCTGCGATATTTTCATTGTTGCCACTCATGCCCTTTGTAAGGTCTCCCCGGAATGAATAAAACGTATCACATCCCGGATGAGCAGCGACTTGAGTATAATCAAGTCCTGGAGCTAGTGTACAAGATGACGGCAGAAATGGATCAGCGACTCCACATGTATTACGCGGTTTTTAAAAGCGAAGACCTTCTCCGGAAGTATGTCGCCATTGTGAGTTTTGCCTTGCCTCTTTGTTGTTGTCGTTCTTAGCCGGTGACTCGCGCTTCAGGTGATGACAGTGGCGAGACAACGGCAACTCTTGTCCACTTCTTCACCGCAGTATATAATTCCTCTGGTGAACCTGCGGAACATGCAGATACAAATCCATAAGCTCAACGAGGAGTTTGAAAATCGTTGGCGCGCAATGAAGGCGTCCAGTATGGCCGCCGCCGCCGCCAATTCTCAGCAACAAGCCACTCCCACATCCACCATCGCCCGTAAAACCGCTCCTTCTCCCCACGCGGCCCACGCGCCTCTCGCGGCGCCACCGCTCCAGAATACATCACAAATAGTAGTTCCTCCTGTACCTCTGAATAATGGACGTCCAGTGTCCACCAATCCTTCCCCCCCACAGCAGACGCATCTGCAGCCTCCGCCTGCCCACCCCCAGTCTCTGCCTCCCCCACCACCACAATCACATTCGCAACCTAGTCAACCCCCACCTCAGCCGCTTTCCGTGTCACAACCGACTAAGAAATCTTTCCATATCCCTCGCAGCCCGTCAGCCCAGCCGGCCTCTACTAGTCTAGCATCCCCCACCCCTACTCCCGCGGCAGCATCATCATCCACTCCCGCCACCAATGCTCCCACCCCTCAAACTACAGCTGCCTCGCCCCAGACCCCGAAATCGCCTCCGTCGAAAGCGAGGGGCAAGGCTGCCGGCCGAGTCACCCGGAAAATGTCGACGGCGGGCAAAGGACCTGCCACTCCGGAAACAGCTCCTTCTTTCGTGGCTGGCGTGAAGCGTCCTCCCGAAGAGGATGTCTCTACCTTTACTAGCGTGGCCCCTTCGGAAGCTGAGGCGAGTAATGCGCCATCACCAAAGAAGGCCAAGACAGAATGGGAGGGAGAGACGAGTGAGGCGCTTTTGAAGAAGCAGCAGGAATTGGACAATATCAAGACTGAGGACGACGCTGCTGCGTTCTTTGATCGTATGAAGGAACTATTTGCCATGACTACGACTACGGACAACGAGATCCATCATGACATTGCCTCTTCATTGGACCAGATTTTGGCAGGCGTTGCTCAGGAGCCTGCAGATGCAGCCGCCACCGCAGCCGCACTTGCTGTGCATGGAGCCGGGGACACAGGACCACCACCGACTGCTCTGTCGCCCCACATGGGGCCCGCCAACGATGCATTCTTGGAATTCATCGATTTTTCATCTTTTACGGACCTCGGCGACGAGGATAGCGATTCGAAGGCGCCCACGCCCGATCTTGTGCCTTCGTCGGAGGCGAACCCCAGCCCCGAGTCGGGGTCGGAGGGTGATTCGTTGGGGAGTAGTGGATCACCCGATAAAGCAAAAATCGAGGAGACAGGTGATCGCTCCGATCCTCTCCGACTGGGATCTCTGAGAGAGATTGACGGAGGCGAGTCGGCATATTTCCAAACTGATAACTGGAAATGGGGAGGCCCTATGCATACAGTGGACCAGCCATGGGCGATGTATACATCATTGCCATGATGCGGTTTCGTTGGTTTGTGTGTTGCAGCTATTTATTTGCCTCCATCTTTATGCTGGATTTACTGATTTTTTTCCATTGCTCGTGGTGACGTGCTCGAGTGCGTCTCAACTGCCTCTACCCTCTGTTATCCTACTATTTCCTTCTTGGTTTATGTGTCACTGCTCTGTATTCCTAATGTTGTTCTACTCTGCTATCGCGTATTCTTGCTCAGACCTTGGTCTCTTAATGGATAGCTAATGAGCTGGGTATGGTGCGTGATGTGATTTTACAATGAAATGATGGCAATGATACAATGTCTATCGATTATTACTTGGATCTGTCTGGGGGTTTGCCTGGCAAAGCACGAGATTGGCGAGTATTGGTATTGCTGAGCACCCGTGCCTTCAGCAAAGAAAGCGGATCACGACCTTGAGACGGACTCGCCGACGAAAGTGACGAAGAAATGGTAAAGGCCGATAACCTCGCTTTCCTGATGCTCGTCTGCGCTTCGTATTCTCTCCTGCCCCTTTCCCACTGCTCCCGAGCCGTGTTCTTGGATTCGTCGTCCTCGGCCGCGAGCGGCAAGGTCTCCGGCAACCCATACCGTCCTTTGAGCTGATCGTCTGCCGCGCGCTTCGCCGCATCGATCTTCTTATCCGCACGAAACCGTTTACGGACGAGGGCGGAGAGGGCGTACGGATCGTTGTTGTAGCGATCAGAGACCTCCTGCAGAGATTCGAGTCTAGGGATCTGCACCTTGTTGAGGTGGTCTTGGGCAGTGGTCGATTTTTCTAGGGCTGCGAGCGGATCGGCGGGTCCCGCGTTGCCTTCGGTGTCTGTTTGGAGGGTGTGAATGGCAAAAAAAAAAAGAGTGAGGAGGTTAAAGACTGACCGTGTACTGCGAAACCGCCATTCTCTTCTGGATTCCATTCCTCGTCTTTCTGTCTCGCGCCGCTTGTCACGACGTAGCGGGTATTCTGGGTAGCGGGAGGGGGGCGCGTCAGATGGGCGATCGGTGGGTTGGGGGAGACCTTGTCGTCTTTTTACCTTGGGGTCCGTCTGAATCTCAAACCAGCCATCACATAGATGGCATTTACAGCGAAAGGAGTAGATGGGCGTAGAGAAATACGACCCTACTTTCTTCTTTTCGGCGTTGTAGCGTACGCCCATCCCGATGTGGTTGTTGCATGTTCCGCTGGGGGATGAGAATGGATTCATGTGTGGAGGAGGAGAACACTCGGGATGGTTGCGTACCACCATATGTTGAACGGAAGCTCGAAACGGGTGATCAGGATGCCCTTGTCGAGCTTTCTGGCACGATCGCCTAGGGCATGTTTGCCTGTAGTAGTAGACGGTGTGAACGAGCGTGTTCGTTGAATGAGAGAGAGAAAGAGGTGACCGACCTCTGTAAGCGTTGAGACTCTTGTGTTTCTCTCCGTCATAGTCCGGAGGGTAATACTTGTTGAATCCTGACGAGAATATGAGCTTCGAAGATCACACATCGGACGATTGGGGCCGACTTGCCTTGCATAATTGTCCAAGAAGTCGTCGGGTACGATTAGCTAATCCAATGTACTCACGGCAATTACCGAGAGCGTTCACCCTTTGAACTTTAATCTTAATTACTCCATCAACACAAACGACCTTGGGTACGTAGCCATCAACTTTGTTGTTCTACACATTCACCTCCTCTTCCTAGTCACCTTCTGACTCCAACCCAACAAAAAATGAGTTACGTCGCCAAGGACGAGAAAGCATACGACGCAGCCGGCCCCGTCCCAGCTGCCAAAATCCACAAGATCCGCATCACCCTCACGAGCAGCAACGTCCGGAACTTGGAAAAATGTTCGCAGTTTTCTCTCTCTCTCCCGAGGATTTTTTTCGCTTACACACCACGGCCCGCGCACACAGTCTCGGCAGACCTCATCAATCGCGCTAAAGACAAGCAGCTTCGTGTCAAGGGGCCCGTCCGTCTGCCGACCAAGGTTCTCAAGATCACCACTCGCAAAACAGTTTGTCTATTCCCCTTTTTCTTATTCCTTGTGATACATTCGCCTCACTCTTTGTTCTCCTCAGCCTTGTGGTGAAGGTTCAAAGACTTGGGACCGTTACGAACTCAAGATTCACAAGCGTCTCATCGACCTCCACTCTTCTAGCGAGATCGTCAAGCAAATCGTAAGAATTAATGCTTGCCGTGCAATCTTACGTGGGTCCTGACAGCAACTCCCTTAGACCTCCATCAGCTTGGAACCCGGTGTGGAGGTCGAGGTTACCATCTCTTCGTAATCCTCTGCTCTATTGTACGATCTGTTTACCTACGACAATGGGTTGACACGACAGTCTGGCAGTAACGAAACTGAAAGTGAGCTAAACTTGAGTTATCATATATGGTAGGTCCGATGAGTGCGTCAAGTCCATACATTACATTACCCTTACAGCGATGCCTCCAAGGTTATCGCTGTTGTTGGGTGAGATGTAATCCCGAGTCTAATAGAAAAAGGATGGATGTGATGCAACGAAAGAACGTACTGATCAACCGAACACGCGAAAAGAATAGTTATAGGTAGACAGCATAAGATCCAATCACTGGCCGATGGTCACTTCGACCTTCCAGGAGACGCATCCCTCGGTCGTCCAGACTGCTGTAATTCAAACAGACAACTTCGCCTTTAGCAGGTTGAGGCGTGGCGCTGACTGTCGTAGCAGTGGACTCCTGAGTAGCCACGCTCTGAACAGTGTCTCGTCGGAAGCCGAACAATCGCCAGCGACCAGATGACGGTGGTGTGGGTATAGGATCCTTGGGAGGAACAGGGGGAGGACACTCCGAATGACCCGAAAGGGACGGGACGGATGGCGAATCAGAATCAGCATCCGACGTTTTCCGGGTCGTCGGAGCATCAGCGGAAGAAGCGCGCGTGGAGCTGTCGGAACATTGCGTCGATGGTCGTGTGGGGACGTGCGCGTGAGCATTGTCTTCGATCCTGTCCACCGCTTCCGTCGACCTGGTTCGGATTTGAATCCGAGGCGGCTTGGGTATGTTTAATGACAGCGGTCGAATTCCAGCAACCGTCTTCGTCACCGGTCGACTGAAGTAGTCTTGCTTGATAGAGGAAGAGATAGATTCGGCTTTCGGTGAACCTCCAGAGTCGCACCGAACCCTCGCTGCTAACGGCCGAAAAGCTTGAGAGATCAAAGTACTGACCCGAGTCCGTTGTCTCGCCACCTCGGCTATTTCTGGTTCCGTGTCCCAAGCATCAGGCTTGACGGTCGACTTCCACAGGATGCGGTCGCACCTAAATCGATCCCGTTATCGATCAACTTTACTATGTAGTAGAAAAAAAAATACCAACCAACTAGGAACTCGCTGTTTGTGGGAAGAATCATAGACAGCGATCTCGTCTCCATTACCACGCGAACACTCGATGGGCGTTGAAGGGGCAGACTTTGTAGAAAAACCGCGCGATGACGGTCGGGGTATTATGATGCGTTGCCTCTCAGGTGGTCCCAATAGATGGCTTGGGTCAGGCGGAGATTCAATGGGGCTCGACGGGATATCTTCAGTCGATGGTACTGGAGAAGGAGGGTTTGCAACAATGTCTGGAGATTTCGATCTCGCGGTGACGTCCAGCAAACCACGCTTATTCCGCAACCACTTGGCCACGGGGGAGGCTGGATGCGATACCGAGACAGCCGTTGGCGCGAGGAGCGTCTTCCACTTTTCTTTTGCTTTTTGCGCAGCTGCGGCCAAGGCCGCGCGTCCACCTTCGGCCAGATTCGGGTTCGATGGGAACGTGGTGAAACCATCCTCCTCTTCGGGCTCAGAAGCGATGGCCTTGGAGTGCATGGTCCACGCAGACGATGCCACCGAGCGCGATTCGCCTTCGGCATCCTCTTCGTCCTCCCCGCCCTCCCTTTCAGTCTCATTACCGTCGATGGGGGAACGCCGACTGCGTCGTAGTCTTGTTTTGGATCGACTCACTACGTCGTACTTGAAGGTTGGCGGGAAATCGATAGGCGCTTCTCGGAACCCAGAAAAGGCCGAGCTCGTCTCCATTTGCCGTTTTAGTTGGTCAAACGCAAACGCCTGTGCGTAATCTTCGAGTAACTATACTTAGCCTACCTCATGAAGAAAGAAGAATTCACGAGAAACCTACCATGTCTAGAAATCAACCAGTCCGCGTGCAATCGGGTGATGTCTAATCGGAAATTCAAATCGCCACAGAGGAACGTGTAGTCAAATTTGTCCGTGATATCTGGAAAGAGCGTGTCAGACCGCGCGTTAGAAAATTGCACCACTGTCTGGTCACCTTCTTGCATCATTCTGGGATCGTTGGGTTGCAGGAAATCGTCCACAGCAAGCTCAGCCTAGGACAGAGTCAGTGGGAAGTACGCAACATAACCTAAACAATAGACCTTGATCTTCGCCAGGTTTGCGAGTCGATGATAAACCTTGCCCTCGTGTGCTGCGAAACGGTATGAAGGAATGAATGGATGCGATGACACCTTACGCACCAGCGAGATGAGCATTCAAAAACAAGAAGGTGGAACCATCGATTTTGAGGCTGATACCTACCCCACCTTTGTTACCAACGCGCCCACCGATCAAACCAGCGGTGACGGCTGATTTCGAGAAACCTGCAAGGAACGTGAGCTGGTAACATTCACTGTTAGACATAAACTTGCCTTGGACTAGGTCACGCATATCTCTATGTATGTATATTGCAAGGTATAATCCCATCATCCTCTCTTTCACCAGGGGTACGTAAGGCCCCAATTGCGACTCTTTGACGGTCACGCGACGATGGAGCGACTGACGCTTGGGCGAAGCTGCAACGTCTCTGGGTGCCTGTTCGCCTTGTACTTGATTCGCTTGTGTTCGATGGCAGAGCCAGTGTTCGAGCATGGACGTCCAGCTGCCTTGGTTGAAGTTGACCACGATTTCGTCTGGAAGATCGTCGGAGCTTTTCCACCCACGGTGATCCTCACGTTCCTTGTCCTTGTCCTTGCGCTTGAGGCTTTGTAAATGATGAGGGTATTTCTCGTGGTCCTTGTCGTCACACTTGTCCTTGTCTTTCTCCTTATCCGGCACTCCGAGTTTGATGCCAGCACCAAGACCCATAGGTATACCTGCAGAAACATCCAGGACAAGGCAAGGAGCACAGTCGAATGTCCTTACCAGACGAGCTCGGACATTCTTGACCCGCTCTTCAGAAAGCAAGAAAAAGAAAAAAAAAAGTCAGTTTGGTCAGGTTTGTAAACGAGCTGAAAACACCCACACCACGACGAGATGATAAGGATGTTCTGCCTCTATGGGCACGATGGGAAAGGTCGACGCGTCTTCTGGGCCACGCTTGCAGTTTCCTTGTGGTGATACTGCACCTAGCAGTTCTTGCAAGTCGCCCTGTGCACAGTTGCAGCGGAATTCGCAACTACAGCTTCGAACATACTTTTGGGAGCGAGTCGTGCATATTCCACGTGACTATCCTGATCTTCAGAAACTTTGGGTGCTTCCGAGAGAATTGGAGCCTCGGGGGTGGAAAAGCAAGGTCATTCTGAGAAAAAGTGGGTATAGCCGTCGTTCCGGGTGTCGCAGGGAACAGAGATTGTAATCTCGCGAAGACGGTCTGTTGAGCTAGATAACATGACTCGAATCGCCACCAGACGCGAAGGAATGTCGGAAAGTACCTTGTCGGACGGGTCGAGGTTGTTGGTGAATGGTTCGAGTCTGCTGGGGGAAGTTCGAGATCATGGTAAGCCCCAAACGTCTGGCCGTATGGCCTGTTCTTTAAGGCTCAATGCGGAGGCAGTGGACCAGAAGGAAAGGAAGAGAACATGAGCGCGGTGATAGGTGGTAGGTGTTAATTGAACCTGTCCGATGCAGTACTGATTATGTAACCAAGCTAACTTGAGTGGGTCAATCATATAAATTGGATCAATTCTCAACGTTTTCACTTCAGCCTTGTTCTCGGCGTGCGCAGCCTCCACCTCGTGGGACGTCCTCACGGGTCCCCCTGACCCAGCACGCGTGCCCTGAAGTGTAGCAAATGAATCAAAGTGTACAGCCTGCCTTTCTGCATCGTACTCCAGTACTTATTCGCTCGAGGCAATGCACCAATTTGTCAAAAGACGGATCACACCGCTTTCGCCTCTTCCCAGGCCGCCGTCGAGTGAGCCCTTTTTTCAGAGGACCCAACCACTCACCACGCGGGAAACCCACCGAGTCCGATCGTGTGCATATCAAGGGTTGGCTGTCCTGTCAACGACTGATGAAGTGTGCGCGGCGAGTATCTGAGTCGGCGAACCAGCATCGGATGACTTGGCACGACAGCCAGAGCAAGAGAGTGCTCGCTTCTGGTCGCAGACAAAGAGGTCAGTGGGACCAACACGACGAGGCAAGATGAAAATTGGGAGGGAGCGTGGGTCTTGCATGGTGGAGCGTCGTGTGTCGTTGTCTCATGGAGTGGGGCAGAACGATGAAGAACGCACGTCAGGTGGCTGGTCATAATAAATTACAGTCCAGAAGCGACGCCCCACAGACGACCACCTCCTCTACACCGGAGACACCGGCATTCCCCAGACCCCGAAATCTCCCGAGACACTCCTGCTACCTTCTCGATTCCTTCTTGAAGTATTCGCTGCTTATTGCAGTTGCCTGCGCCATGTCAAACAGAGACTCCCCTACACCGAGAAAACGTTCGGCCAAGGAGCGCATGTTTGGGTCTGAGATCCTGTTCGTCTCGATCCTGCGGTCGAACGTTGGGTCGACTTGAGACAACGAAAAGGTGGAAAAGAATGAAACTCACGCGAACCCACTGGAACGACGGATACCAGCAATGACGGTCGACACCAAGATGGCATCTGCAGCATAGTGAACAACCCGACCGAGCATGTTGCGATGGAAGAAAGCTGGTGATCGATGAAAATATACGAATTGCGATATGAGTCCAGACGGGAACGCTGCTGAACTAGTGTGAGACTGCCGTCAGTTGTGCGCGTTGTCGTTCGGCTCAAGGCAACAAGAATGGAAAGAAACCTCCTATCATCGCGGACTCCAAAACAACTTGGAGCCTGCCAAGGAGATGCACACAGACGCAGTACTACGGGGCCAGCACGTCGTGCTTGTACCATCCACCCCAGATCATGTTCAGGTCTGCAGCTTTCATATCGTCATGCTTGTCTGACGTTTGTCTCTACTAGAAGTATCACCAATGGATGACTGATCCCCGGCTGCTCAAGGACACAGGCACTGATCCCCTCACCCTGGAGGATGTCTATGAGACGGAGAGTACGTAAATCGTGACATCGAGTCACTCTGACGAAGAATCAGGTCCCTGCAGGGCACTGGCGAGAAGATCAGGACAGTAAGTTGCGCCATGGCCCAGGCTCAGTTTAGCCAGTGACTCATCCGTGTGGTAGAGCTGACATTCATCATCCTCGCAAACGGAGAGGGAGACGTGACATCCCTCCCCATGGTCGGTGATGTGAACCTTTTCCTTAAAGGCGATCCCACCGATGAAGACTTCGAAGCGGAAGTCGGTGTGATGATCGCAGGCATGTTCCGTATAGATCTTCATGTTCTCAGACCAGTCACATCCATTTAACCATAGATGAAACTTATCGGGGTAGGGGTTTCGCGCTCGAGGCACTGAGACTTTTGTTGTCATACGCGACCGCGTCGCCTGCATCTTTTGCGATCTCACCGCCATCACTGGTGCCCGATCTTCCTCTCCCCTTTCCAATACGCACAAAAAGCTTGGTAGTGCGGATAGGCCAGGAAAACGAAATCAGCATCAAGTTGTTCCAGCGGCTCGGCTTCATTGAAACCAGGGGGGCGAACGCATTCGGTGAGAAGGAGATGCGGTTCGCGAAGCATGCGTGTAGTCCGGTTCTCTCACCCTCATGAACCTGTGTTGCTACTTATGGAACTCTATTGTCCGAGTCACGTCGTATCTAGTCTAGACAGTATAAAAGTGGAATCAGTCTCATTCTCACAGATCCACGCGACTTGACTTCTCACCACCATACCAACATCTAAGTACAACAAAACGTGATTGGTCCGCATTTATTTGCGTGTATTTGGTCACAACGCGTTATTTCGCGCCCACATCGCGCCCACAACTTGCCTTAGTAACATCAACCAAGTACAATGTCGACGTAAGTACCATCTACCGTCCTTTCCACCCTGTCCTCATATTGTCTAGCGGAAGGATATACGGGCATATACCCGATGTTCCCGTTGGAACCCGCTTCAAAGATAGGTATGTGTTCACTCTAATCTCCATTGGCTTCCGATCCAACTCCGATCCCAAAGACTATCGTTGTCGAGAGCTGGCGTGCATTCGCCAAATCAGGCTGGAATCCATGGAGATTCGAGAGAAGATGGCGGTGCATTCTCGATCTGTATTTCTGGTGGATACGAGGACAACAACGATAGGGGAGAGAAGATGTACGTCGTTTTTACACTACCAAGGATATATCTGTTCTCACACCGTCTTGCAGCACTTATGTTGGCTCAGGTATGCATGCGCGTGCGATAGTCAAATGCGATATTCATTGACACAATATCAGGAGGACAGGATGGGGACGGGGTGTGTCCGCTCCTTCCAACAAGTTTATACACTAACATTCGTTCAGTACCAAACTGCGCACCAATCTTTCGACGATCCTCGGAATAAGGCTCTACAGGTGAGTTCTCAATGGTGAAAAATCTGAGTCACGTCGTCTCACATATA
>JBBPOM010000082.1:0-53962 GCA_038091455.1 Leccinum uliginosum
ATTCGGGCGGACACGTCCGATATGACGGTGTGGCTTCCCTCGGACTTCCGAGGTCATATCCATCATTCCCGTCGGGTCATCTACTCTGCTGGTTTTGCGAATCGCATAATGGCGAACGTTCGCATCAACGAGGATAGCTGCGACCACTGGGACATCGACGAGGTTGTTGTCCACACTCGAGGCACCGTGACATTCCGAATGTGGGATGTCCACACTAACGCCCCTGAGAACATCAGCAAGGAGAGACTGAAACGAATCTTTGGCGGGTCGAAGAAACCCGAGGGAATGCGTCGTGGCATCGATTGGGACTTTTTGTTGGATGACTAGTTGCCGCCCGCTCTATCGTCCGCTTTCGTTCTTCATACCCATTTGACTTTTCTCAGGCCATTCGCTTTGGCGGGAGAGCAGAGATAGGCTTCTCGCGCACAAGACATTATTCTATTTATTACAAACCCATTATTGACACATTCACTAGTCAGCTTCTGTGTAGCCAATCACGAACATGTAGCCATGCTTTTTGCCCACTCCTTTCCCGTCCACTTGTAATTCTCGCAATCATTTGTAGCCGTAGTGATGCACACTCATTGCATTGGCATTCAACCGAGATATCCGCTCGTTACTTGGCCGCCGCATCTTTGGCTGCGAATCCGAAACATCGTGAGTCAGCGCTTCAGCCATTGACGAGAGAAGTGATCGGTCATTATATTTTCCCCGGGCCCCCTGACTTGTTGGCATTTGGACATCGAATGTGGAATTATGTAAATTCCATCCGGCCAACAACTGGCCACGCAGTTCCCACGTGTCCATGATCGCTTGATCAGCACTCCAATGGTTTGATCGATCATACGTTCCCTTCTCTTCTTTCTTCACTGGATGGCACCGTACCATGATGTGTGGCCTTGGGTTTGTTAGCATTGAAAAGGAAGCATGCTGGTGGTTGTCACACTACAGGGCATCATGACGATCCGCTTAACTCCCTCTCTCGTGAGGAACCTCAAAAGTGAGCGAGAGCATCGCCGAGTCGCGCATCCCGCACTAAGCATGGTCACCACAGTCTTCACGAGCACTTTGACAGCCGTACCGTTGGCGTTGACCGCTTACAGGTTAATTCGGCGCTGTGCGATGCATAGATTTTGGTGGGAGGACGCCTGCGCGGTCGTTGCACTGATCGGCAGCGTCGTTTGCGTCGTCTCCTCTTGGCGTTTCGAGCCAAGTGCGCTTCTCTGTTCTCATATCCATCGTCATCTGACGGATAAATCCAGCTGACAACGATTTAATGGTCGCGTTCTGGATACATGCACTGATATATCCTATCGTTGGTCTGGTCTGTCGTGCTCTACTATCTTTCCCTAAAACACACTGAACATTCAGGTCAGGTCAGTGAGACTCAGTGTTCTGCTCTCACTCCTACGCATCATGTCACCTCTGCTGAGACTCCGTCGAGCGATGATTCTTGCCGCTGCTATCTTCGTCATTATGTGGTCCTCATTAACGATATCGTTCGTCGTGAGACATGCGTCCCGCGGGAACGCGACTCAGGATCCATCCGACAGAGTGGAAAGATTGCTAGCAGCAATATTTGAATTGATTGGTATGCATTTTCCAGTGCATGTTGGCTGTGTTGTAACGCAGCTTGGTACACAGCGGACGTCCTGTCCGACGCTACATTGATCGGCCTTACCATCCACTCTCTGCGATCTATGAAATTGCAGTCCTCTCAACAATGGTTGATCATCATAGCACATTCCACCAGCATCTTTGTCACCATCATGTCCTCTTTACGAACCGCCTGCCAACTAATTGATATTCCAATGCTTTTTATCGTGGCGATTGACGTTGAGGTATGTGATATTGTCGTATGTCCTCATACTTTATTTGACTGGCTCCGTCGGACAGGTTGCCTGTTCTTTGTTTGTTTGTAACTCTCTGTTTTTCTCGATACTCGTCTATCGTCTGCTTCGCTTCAATGCGGAAAATAATGCAGACATGAACATTCCCAGTTCAAACTCGCTGGGCACTGAGAGTTCTATCCTCCAGCTTACTACCATAGATCTAGTCGTCTTCACTAGCATGGCCAGCGGTGGCGTTTTTACCCTTCCGCCTTCCGCGCCTTGTCTCAGTGACGATAGTGAAAAAACCCTCACAGTACCACGAACCGTAAGTCTGGAATAATGAATAATAACAGCTTTCTATCCTCCGAATTCGATGATCCATCTCGATGCTTTCTGCACAACGGACTTTCAATCGTCCAATAAGCGAAGTCGGCGACACTACCACTCCGCACGAAGGCTGCATTCTCATTTCTGACTCCGATTCTCGGTGGGTACGCTTTACGCTTTTAAGATCAACCGACGGTTCAGAAATTCTGCGAGTCTTGTAACCGGTGTCAGCGGGTCCAGTTCCAAGGCCGCATCAAGATCAGGGTCAAGTATCAGAACAATACATAAAAACAGAGGATGTGGCAGTCACAACAGGAGCCATGCTGGTGGACGCACCATGCAAATGTTAACAAGGGGTCTTTGAAACAGATGGATTTCCGCCATGTAACTTCACGATCCACTTCTCCGACATCATCGCGCTGCAGCCCTGAAAGAAGCTCAGGTATGTAATGTATAGGCCCGTTGTGATGCACGTGGACTATGTGCTGATGGGCCCTTCAATCGTCGTCTGCTGGCGTGGTACAAGCTTGCGATCTGCCCGGCTCGAGAATCTGTGTACCGTACGTTTTTGATGTGAGTATCTGCAGGTGAGTATGCACAACAATCGACACTGTAGTGGTTCACAGTGGTTCACAGCGTAGGGGAACTTGGGCCTATCTATAATTTTAGGGTCTGCCTGGAAGACGCGGACCTTGAGTTGCTGGTCAAAGTTGAGAGCACCAATAAGTACTTCGATCCTTTCAACTCCTATGATCCTAAATTTAGTTTCAAGTTCTGACGGAGGCTTATAGCTAAATTACCCTGTGAGATTCAAGTTGACTCCAAGTTTCACCTAATTCGTCAGGCACCGCTTTCCAGATGGCATCAGATCTAGGCCTCTGAGTAAGTATTAGCTTCTGCACAGTTTGGTGGGAGCCATTATGAAAGTCTCACAAGCGAGCAAGATGGGGCAAATTTCGCAAAATCGGGGAACGGTGGCGGGGCCTTTCTACCTACTGGTTTTGTACGTCCTACATTGGGTCTGACCCCAATAGGACGAAAAAAACGAGCATGAGTCAACGATGTCTCGGCCTCTCATTGAGTTGGATGAGAAATTCGTGCATTCTGATTGGGCTGGCCATCGGAGTCCGTCCCTGACAACGAGGCGATTCACTCCCCTGGCCGCAGTCCATCATTTAGTACTTACCTCAGGACTGTTGTTCTGGACGGACAATGAGTTGCGCCTCCGAGTCTGACGCCGGGACTGATCATTACCACCACCATCCCTATCCATCTCATTCAGATATTTCTCCTGCAGGCCGATTCCGGATGGGCCTCCTTTGATGCGAAGATCTTCAAGCAGTTCCGCTCCGACTCGAGTCACCACCTGTAAGTTTGAATTAGGTTTGAGTAGACTTGGCAGCCGTTTCAGGAACATCGTGCAGAATTGCGATGCTCTTGCCGCGTTGAGGCACTGGTTGACTTTCCGTGGGCTGATGATAATCAAAGTTTGAATTTAGACTCAGAGGCTGTGGTTGCTTTGTTTACGCTGGAAAGGCGAGCCTGACAATTCTCGCTCGAATACTTGACCCTGATCACGGTGGACCAAAATCAGTGAGCGCATATATTGGTCAAGAGCTGGCGGAACGATTGATCTTACAGATCACTGAGAGTCGACTCATCACGGTGCCATTGTGCGCCACTGCCAGTCTCGATGACAACGCCGCTGCGTGGTACCCACTAATTCACCCCTGACTGGGAAGTCTACGTACGTGTATGATGTACCTCCCACTGGCAGGAAACTGTTTTCCCCAGTGCTCTACTTTTCTCTGGTAGCCCTGGTATACACCTAGGTCAAGGAGGCCAATTTTTACACATTTCCCGCAGATCGGTTGCCTAATCTAATATGCATTAACGATTTATCCAGTGAGTAATAGTCGCATCGTTCATCAGACATCGAATTGCTGATCTTCTTAGCTGATTGCGTTTCGGACGCGATCCTCGTTGTTTTTCCAGCTTCCCACAAACCGGCGAAGGATGATCATTTCAATATTTTCCTCGAACATCTTTGTGACAATTGTCTTTATATTTCGTGCCGTGGCTCATGTTGGACTCGCCACTGACAGCGAGGTATGATTTATCATTAGTGCATTAACACGTCGAGTCCCGGTTTAATGCGATGCACCAAGCAGCTTGCTCCATCATCGTCTGTAGCCTGCTTGTGATCTTCACATCCACCGCATCTCTCGGGCCGTAAATGTGACTCCGAGGACGACGACTTGATGACGCCGGACACGACCAGGGTCACTCCCCTGTGCCCACACTTAACTTCGGCAGTAGTCTGTCCTGCTCAGGGGATAATAGCCAGGGACGTGCCACTGAGAACGACAAGTCATCACCATTTGACCCTGTTCGCCGATTCATTCGAGTTCTTTCCCTTGCCCCTTGTCCTTGTCGCTATCTCTTTGGGTGTAACGTATTTCTCACATGCAACTTTGATCTTACCCTGTCAGATTTGAACATTTTGGACCAACGAACAACATTGTCTTGCAAGGTGGCAATCGTATGGAGAGATGGTACAGCGAATTCAATGTGGTGTATACTGTATACCGAACTGAATCATAAAGTCACCTTTCAACAGCTTCCAAAAGCGTGGGGTCGTCAGGGGTAATTCATGTGCCTTCGAATTGCTTGTCTCGTGGACAAGTAGTAGAGGGTCACGAACTTGGAATCATTGGGTCTTGCGTTGTTTGCGCGGGAAAACGAGGCGCACCTGATGCCTTCTTATCAGATTTATGCGTTGATATGACTCATCGGGCTTTCTGCCCGGTTGAAGATTATTGCTCACTGGGATACGCAA
This sequence comes from Leccinum uliginosum, assembly GCA_038091455.1. Taxonomy (NCBI): domain Eukaryota; kingdom Fungi; phylum Basidiomycota; class Agaricomycetes; order Boletales; family Boletaceae; genus Leccinum; species Leccinum uliginosum. Next base: position 4,999 of record JBBPOM010000082.1, read on the forward strand.
CCCTGGAGGCCAGCATCGGTACATGCCGGTGTTGAAGCCCATGTTATTCGTTACCGTGGCACGGCAGAACGTTCGATCCACCGATCAAAGCCAACATCAAAGTGTCACTGAGCGCCGCTGTCTCGGAAGGTGGCATTCACGTTCAGTACTTAGACTATATGTGCCTGCCAGGGAGTGGGTTTTCCCTCCTTGGCATATCTATCGTTTTTTGCAGGGTTGCGGTAGTATGCCGGCATCCATGAGTTGATTGTGAGACTATAAAGCTGGGACTTGCTGATTGCAACGTTCACCGACCTCGTTGCATGATGCTGGACGTTGACTGTCAATTCTCTCAATCCACCAATGAAAAAATACGAAGTATTTGCCTTGTTTTCCTCGATTGTCATTTCACTTTGTGACTGATCTGTAGTCGCCACTAGTATTCTGGAATTCATCGGAATACTGTTGTCGCTATTTCGGTTGTGGTTCCGATGGCGCATTCGACGACTATGGTGGGAAGATGCATGTGCGCTGGTCGCATGCGTTTCTGCTGCCCTATTCTTGACCTCGGAATGGATGTATCTTGAAGGCGGTGCGTACCTTATCTGATTACTCCAAGTCTTGAGTAATCTCAACATGGTACATGACCAGAACGGCTGGTCTCCGAAGCTGGATTGTTTATTTCTGTCATGATGTGGATTTTTGTAGTATGGTATGTCATATGAATGCCTCTGAAATTCGTTCATTCCTGAAGGCGCCTCATAATCTTCAAGGGCTGTTCGCTTGAGCATACTATTCTCGGTAGCTCGCATTGTCCATCCAACACAGAATACGCGACGCATCGTAGCTGCGTTCGCCATCTTCATATCTCTGGTGTCCTTGATATTCGCAACCTTGAAAGTATGGTGGGACACTCGTGATCTAAACTGGCTCAAGGACTCTGGGTTCTACACCATGCCCGCAGAATGGTCGCCTCATTCAATTGATATTTATGAGTTGTCCAGTGAGTAGGCGTGATACTCACCCGACATCAAGTTGAAGAGGTTTCTAGCTGATTGCGTTTCGGACGCGATCCTCGTTTTCTTTCCTATACGGTTGCTGTGGAGCATTAAGCTTCCGACAAACCAACGAAGAATGCTTCTTTTGATATTCTCTTCAAGCATCATCTTGACGATGGTCTCTATATTTCGCGCTGTGTCTCAGTTGCGGAATTTACACTCCCTCGTTGGAATGGCTGTCGATGTCGAGGTACGAAATTTCAGCACATGGGTGCATGAAGTCCTGGGAGTCTCACATAATGCACAAGGTGGCTTCCTCTGTCATCGTCTGTAACTTGCTCGTGATCGTGACTTTCATCTACCGTGTCTCTCGGGCTGCACCGAGTCCAACTGATCCTGAGCATGACCTCGAGGACGACGACGACTTCACGATGCCGGTCACGACCAGGTTTACACCCGCGCTGACCACAGTTAACTTCAGTGGTCTGTACCCTTCAGGGGATAGTATCCAGGGAAGCTCCTCTGACAACGACAAGTCAATACCACGCTTGGCGCCTTGAATTTGTCTAATTCGCTCGAGTTTCTGGTACCACGTATGCCTCACATGTAACTTTTACCTCCACCGACGTAGATGTCAACCATCGGACCAATAGACAACACAACGACTTACAAGAGTGATTGTATAAGAGAGATGGACAACCATACCAATGTGGTGTATACACTATGCCATGCTAGGTTACTGCGCTGTCTCGAGACACTTTTCAACAGCTTCCAAAAGGGCGGGGTTCTCAAGTGCAGCTGCGACTCGTTCCTTGTCGTTGAGCTGCTTATTCACTAGGCGAGTAGAGCATAAATCTCCAATGTAATGGTGTTGTTCGTACGAGAAAGCGCACCTGAAAGTTCGCTCTGATGCGAACCGGGCTTTAGCCGGATGTCGATTTTAAACCTGGGTGGGAGACTGCGCAATAGCTTGACTCGGATACACAAACCTGGGTGTAGTAAGCCCGTGTTGTTCCAGAGATGGTAAACGTTTTGACTGTACCAATCAGGGTTGACATGCCGCAGTGCGGTACCGTCGGAGTGAATTCGACGACGATGTGGTTTTCTCCAACCTTTATTTGCTCAGCTGATACCACCCGTAGCTCCTCCAAAGTGTTCGGATGCTCGGGATCTGTGATGGACCTCAGTAGTTCTAAACAGCGGGTCAATCTCGTAGTTCTTTGTTGTTATCTGAACAAGAATTACCGAATATCTCGTCCTGGTCAATCGGTTCGACATCGTCGTCGTTGCCACTTCCATCTTCGTCATCGTCCGCATCCACCCAGAGAGATTGACCCGTTTCGAATCGCGACCTTCTGGCGGCCTTTCGCGACACATACACCGTTGGGTTCGCGTTGAATATTTGAGCTTTCATGACGGACGCATGACAAGCTTGATGGCTCTTTGAATGTCACGCTGATGAGTATTGTGTCACAAAGTCACAACTAGAAGCTCATTAGAAAACGCGTCAATTTAGCCAAGGTGACAACCCAACCAGCTCGAATCCTCCCCGTCTTTGTTCGAATACTCGTGAACAACATGCCACCCAAGGTTCGTCGTGCATTCAGGTTCTGCGCCACACTCACGTTCAGCGCCTCACAGCGCAAACGTGTAGAAGCCGACACCACGACCGCAAGCTCGACGCGATCGACGAAAAGGTCGTCCAGAGCGAGTACGATATATGAACACAGGATCACACCTGATGTCGGACTAACGGCCATCATAGCCAGGGCAAAAGAGGGAGCGGAGGACGTAAACGGGAAGGCGAACGTTTCGTGCGTGGTTCTTTCTACCTCTATCTTATAGCGGACGAATGTAATTTACCACGGCCAACTCAGCAACTCCGTAGTCGAGGTCAGTGACTTCTCGTCTGCGCCGTCGACTCCCGAGCGCTGAGCAATGAACGCGTACAGGCACCACCCAAGAAGACCAGAGGCAAGAGGAACGGTGCAGCAAGCAGCAGCAACCGGCGAGGGAGGAAGTCAGTGGCAGCCGTGTCTGGGTAGGTCCCCGCTCGAAGTTCAGTCATCTTGACTAATTCGCGCGGCCTAGAATTGATGACGTAAGTACCTCAGATGGTTAGCTAAAATACCTCCCTGGAACCAACTCGCCACCCGACAGGGACCCCTCAACTTGACCACGAGCCAACAGCAAAGCGAGTAAGTCAGCTTTTGGTCCATCTAAACCCCCTGCTGCGCCTTGGTCGCCTTTATATCTACTCGTCCATCGGGGTGATCAGGATCAGTCTATCTTCTGGTTGCATCCCCGCATGCGCCTCTCGTCCTTCTTGTGTTGTGTTTCTAACAAACTCGCGCTTAGTGATGAGTTGGATATGGCAAAAAAATCTTCCGTGCGTCATTCATTCATCAATCACGTTGCTATCATGTTGACCACCGGCATGCTGCACAGTCGACTACAGCCACCGAAGAGTATTCAGCACGACGAGCACAAGCACTCTTTGACCGCTTTGCCGATGATGACGACCCAGATGTAATAGGACCGGGTGGTGTCGAAAGGTTGTGCACAGAGGCTGGTATTCCACTGGATGGTGCCCACCCCCTTATCTTAGCGTGGCAATTCAAAGCCAAGGAGATGGCAAAGCTTAGCCGTTCAGAGTGGCTCCAGGGAAGCGAGGTTCTGCGGTGGGTCCACATTCTCTTTCTCTTTGTCAGGGTTGGCTGACTGTGTGCAAGAATCTCCTCGTTGCCTGTCTTGGCAATGGCATTGAGGGAGCTGGACGACCTCGTTATTCATGGCAAGGCCTCGATAATATCACCGTTCCAAATGTTACCCAAGAAGCAAGATGGTGTAGACGTAAAAGAACCTTACAACAGAGCTCGCTATCAACAGTCTGTGTTGAACCGCAAGGCTGCTTTCGCAGAGTTGTATCAATTCTGTTTCACGCTTTCCAAGCCACCGTGAGGGCTTCTTACCATCTCGTTCCCTATTTGTGCTGACCCTCTTACCAGACAAACCAGGAATTTAGACATAGAGGTGATCAGTTTTAACTAACTGCCCGCCGCTCATCCTCACACACGATTAGACAGCGATGGCGCTATGGTCAGTATTACTGACACCAAGGCACCCGATCGTTGCAGAGCTGAACGAGTTCTTGAGCGTGAGTACGTTGCCGTATGTTTTGAGCCACTGTAGTAACCCTTTGCAGGAAAGCGGGTCTTATAAAGGTGCCAACAAAGACATTTGGAACATGGTGGGTGTTCTTCGATGATGCGATCCCGTGAGATCGGTTCTTATTAGCCCTTTTAGGTGCATGAATTCTGTCGTACGATCAATGCGGACCTCACCAACTACGAAGCTGAGGGGGTACGTGTTTTTTCATATGCACACGCTTGTTCTTGGCAAACACCATGACCTCTTTGCGATTCTAGGCTTGGCCGACTATGCTGGATGATTTCGTCGGGTGGAAGAGAGATAAAATGGCGCGCTCAACGGACGTTACACCTGCGCCAAAGGACGCGACGATAAATCAGGGATAAATGCCTCTACGTGTAAACGCCTGCTTAATGTCTTTTCCATGCATGGATCTTTAGCACTTCTACCTGTGATTCCATTCTAGACGTCTGAGAGGCTGGTGAGCTTGTACTTGGTGTCACGGCGGGCTGTTGGAAGGCGGCGAGGTGCTGAGGCTTTTCTCTCGTTGAGCTGCTGGAAAGGTTGCGCATTGGGGGCGGCAAACCGTAACTGGGGAAGTCGGCGAGCGGCGGCCTCTGCCTGGCGACGTTTGCTGGCAAGATCGAAGCGCGACGCCCGTGTGTTGGGAGGAGGTTCGGGCCACCCTGGGGACGGTGATGCCACGCCAGCGCCAGGTCTGTCAGGTCCAGGAGGAGGGACGAGAACGATTTCGTGAGAGAGGGGCGGAAGACCCAGGGATGCGCGGATGGATGACCATCTGCCGTGTACGACTGTGATGCGAGGAGGACTCTGCCAGAACGCGGGAGACTCTTTGAAGAACGACTGAGAGACCCGCCGAACGAGGGCGGTGACGAGACAGACGAACACGACGAGCACGACGAGCCGAAACGTATTGTTAGTTGCGAGGAACGCGAGCCGGCGTTGGCGAGCCATCGCATGGTGGCTACTTGTCAACTTGTTGCTTTTCTGCGCCACATGTCATCTGATTCGAATCGCACTGCATCTGCTCGAATAGAATTTTCTACTCTTCCCACTCAAAATTCATCTATCTCAACAGGCCGGGCCTCCTGCATATTCTCCACTGCCTCCCTCAGTTCCGTCTCGGCGAACACAGCCGCCTCCTTTGCAACTACAAGTTTCTTCTCGAGCTCGTTCGCACTCATCTGTTGCAGCTTACCATTCCTCTCAATCATACCCACACTGTCAAACCTCTTTAACGTGTTTCCGATGCGGGGCATGAAAGCGTGACGATCCCAACCGCTGTCGTTGAACGCAAGCACGGCCCGGACAGCAGCCGTGTTGATGTCGCGATGGAGTTCCTCGAGCTTTGACAGTTGTACCTCCATCCATCGCGCTCGACGCTCGAGGGCCAGCGTCAGCGCTGCGACTTCGTCCTCCTTGCCCGCTGCATCGTCGCCCGTGTCGTCCAAAAAGTCGTCCCCTTTCAGCATGTCCCTAAGGACACCATCAAATGACGAGCTGTCGTCCCACGTAGTGCGGGGAAGAAGTCGCAACAAGTCAGATATGGTCTGTGTCAACGTCTCGAGCAGTTGTTGAAAGGAGGAGACTGCGTTGTCGATGGAACCAGAAGGCATGTTGGTGGCAAACGAACCGCCGCCGACTGACAGAGCCGATAGAGCATGGACCAAAGGCCCATACTCCAATGGCATCTTAGCAGCAGGATTGATCTTCGATATGTCAAAGAAGGGGTGGTTGGGCAGGTCCATAGATGGATATCTAAGGTCGAGTTCGTCCAAAGTATCCGCAAGCGTGGCTCGCTCAATGGGAGACGTTCGATCGACAGACTGTGCCCGAGACATGCTCGAGCTCGGCGAGACGACCTCGCTGCTCTTCCCAATAGGTACTGCCGGTGTCTCTGAAGCGGCAACAGATGGCGCAGCCGACATCTCCTCGGCGACGACTTCATTGTCCTTGGGAATCCTGATGGGACGAGCAACCGGCTTGTTTTTTTTCGGCAGCTTTGAACGAATGGGAGCCTGAACAACTGGTTCAGGCGCTTTGGGAGCAGGCGTCTGCTTCTCGGTGCCACCCTTCTTTGGTGTTGCAGGAGCCTTGGAACCTCCGCCTGTTTTCCCCTGCCCCCTCATCTTTTCCTTTTCTCTCTCCTCCTTGTCGGCCTCAGCATGCTTCTCCTGTTGCGCCCTTGTGATCTTGTCCTTCTCGGCTTGTACAGCCTTCTGCTGAGCGGTCCTCTCCTTCTCAAGCTTCTCTTGTTCAGCCTTCTCCCTCTCAGCTTTCTCAGCATTTTCCTTCTCCTCCTTGATAGCGGCTAACCTCTCCTGTTCTACCACTTTCTCCTGGGCAAGACGCGCCTTCTCAGCGGCGCGCGCGGCGATCTTCTCCTGGGCAGCTTTCTGCCGTTCAAGTGCACGTTCGACAGCGGCAGCTTTCTTGGCAGCTTTGCGTTCGTTTCTTGCTTGCTCCTTGCTAGCATCCTCCGATTTCGATGGCCCGTCAGGCGTTGTCTGCACCTCGTTAGGGGTCGTCGGGGTCGCAGAGTTGTCCGTCACCGTCCCCAAGGCTGGGAATTCCGTAGACGATAGGGTAGGCAACGGAGAGGACGGGATAGAAGTCGGAACTAGCAGGGCAGGAAGAAAAGGAACGTAGCAAAGGAAGATTCGTCAGTATCATCATACCGGACGATCAAGAAAGGGAGCAAGAAAAGAAAGACAAAGGGGAGGGGGACCAGGAATGGCGAGCAAGAAAAAAAATGGATCGGATGGGCGCAAGTAAAAATGGTTGGGAATGTAAGTTCGAAATGAATGAATGGTCGGTGTAATTACTGATGTCTCCTGCAGCTCCACGAATTCTCGCCGGCACGAGGGGACGGTGACGAGGAAAGAGGGGAGGATGATCAATAGTGACGCATCCATTCAACAATCACGGTCGTTGATAATATTTCCGCACTGAAAGTACGGCACTCGGTACTCTGACCTTGGACTCCCTCCCCTGAACAAAGGAAAACACTCACTATTAAGAAGTGGCGGTTGCACCTTTGATGGATCTGCCTGTGGCTCAGCGCCGTTGTTGCCTCCAGCATGATTAACGGGGAGACCCTGAGAGTAACCCATCCCAGGAGGCGGCCCAACTGTCATGTGTGATGCATGATTTACACCGCCGGCGGAGGGGCTCGGATGATAGGATGTATTGGGGTTCGCGGGAACAGCTGTTGGGAGCATAGGTGATGCAAATCGGGCAGACATGATCGCAGGATCATTGAATGGTTGATTCCGTGCATACGGAGGCTGTTGCTGATCTATACCTTAACAAAGGGGGAAAAATCCAATAATGTAGCCAAACAAGCGAGACATTAGTTTGGAATAACAGTACAAAGAAAGCAATCGTCAATATTTGCAATGACACTTCACACAAAGAGAAGTCTCCTACCAGGGGGACTGTTGGGCATTGCGCTGGCTCGCTCACGGCTGGACTGAATGAACTCGCGGAGCTGCGCCTCGCTCACGACGTTCTGATCGAAGGGCTGGAAGCGTGTATGCTGCTGCTGTAATTGCGGTTGTGAATGGGGCTGTATTGCAGGGGTATGCTGTGCCACAGACGATGTCGTAAACGCATGCTCGACATGTGAGGGCAAATTCCAATGGGGTTGAACTGATGACGTGGTCTCACTAGTGAAAAGAGAGTGATGGCTCTCACTTGCACTGAGCGGAGAGGCGGCATTAACAGGAGACGACGCAGCAGTGGATCCCTGGCGACCACGCGCGAATCCAAACCTTGACACCTTCCTTTCCTCATCAGCAAATGGAGACTTCCTGATAGTGGACGAAATTCCTGGGGGTACGATTGGATCCTCGTTGACCTCCCCAAATGGGTTAAAGGAACCGATATAACTGGATCCTCCTGCCGACTGGCGCTCGACAGGTGTGCCACGCAGAGGAAGAGCATCATACATCGATCGATTGGAATTGTGGGGGTATACGAGCCCAGGTGGAGATACGAAAGCGCGTGGATTGTGCACTTGTGTCTGTGGCTGTGACGGGCGCAGGGCAGGGAACATATCCATGAACCCGCCCGTCAAAGGTGTGTTTGATTCTGCCTCGAGATCGGGGAGCGCAATATCGACATTCAGGTCTTTTCCAGCGAGCTTGGGATCCAAGTTGAAGCTAAATCCGCCAAATTCTTTGTCTTCGCCTGCCACCATCCTCAGCGTACGATCCAGATCTGGAAAAATGCTGACGCTGGTGAGAGGCGGCGCAAACTCACGGCGAGACTTTACATCATCAAGAAGAGCTTGGGCGGCGGTGGATATCTGGAAGGCAGACTGCGAAGGGTGAATTCCTGGGGGGGTAAGAGGATCCAGCTTGCGAGAAGGTGGAGGTAAGCCAGGAGGAACATCTGGTACGACATGCGGGATGGATGGGATGGACAGTTCGGATTCTGTTGATTGTGGACGATCGGGAGAAACATCATGGGAACCCGAGCCAGCGTCGGAATCCGCTGCGAAAGACGGAGCAGGAGAGACGGAGGGTTGTGGAACGCTTGCTTCTTTGACTCGCAGTGTTTTGACTTCCAATGGAGTGGCAGGCCTCTGGGGTAAGGCAACAGCAGCTGGTGTCGAAGGTCGCGAAGATGATGCGACAGAAGGAGTCTTGGTACTCCCTGCAATAGATCCACCTTTACGATCATAATGTGGGCGGCTGGATGCTTTCGATTCTACAGCAGCGCTGACATTACGAGGCTGGCGCAGACCGCTCCGTCTACTTGACCATTGTATAGTAGAAGACTGCGAAGCAGTGATCGACGAAACTTGTGGTGCAGTCTTAAAGCCCCATGCCGCGCCGCGAGGCAAAGTTCCTGTTAACGATGTTAGACCATGCACGCATTTGGTTGAATCACTGTACCATCGACTTCCTTCGCGGTACGTGAGATGCCGATACTTTCCGTGTCTTTGATCACGGTGTGCTTCCTAAGAGGAAGTATAAGTGACAGCCGTTGCGTATCGAAATATGAAACCCACAAAGTAGTAAGGTCCTCCTTTGTGAAACAGTCTTTCTCATCTCCCCACTCGTGCAGGTTCATGCAAGTGTGATCTGAGCAACTAACTCCGCGGAGGAATGCCATGCAGTACTTTGTCGTCCCATAGCTCGCTCGCATGACGTCCCGACCTCCTCCAGGGGAAGGGGCACCGTCGACCGTCGAGATACACCGAGCTGCATCCTCGCGGCGGTGGTATGTGATATAAAGACCGAGAACAGAAGTACCACCTGATGGAGTACGCTTGACGAGCAAGATCTTGGATATCTTGCCGTACTGACCAAAGTAGTCAATCGAGCGCAGCGTAGGGATAAGCTGAATGAAATATGATTTGGTGTGGCTTGGTAGAACTAACAATTCGCCTACCTCTTCTTTCGCAAAGCGGGGACCGATCCCGACTACATACACAACGTTGCGCTGAACCACGCGTACGTTAGCCAGGTGACGACGTCCCAATGCCTCGAGCTCTTTGCGTTCGCGCTCTCGTTGCTTCTTTTGTTGTGTGAGACGCTTGTGACTGAGCGTGCACACGACGATGAGCGAATCGGAGAGGCGAAATCGAGTCGAAGGAAACCTACTCCTCCTTGGCTATAGCCTTGAACTGTACGGTCTCGTCGGTGTACTCCCTTCGACAAGCAGGGCAGCGACCGTTGAGGTTCTGCTTGATGTGATGCCAGCAGAAGCGGCAAATCTGAATGAGAAGTCGCATCACGGATTTCATAAAGGAAATTATGCAACAGTGCATACCTGGTAGCCGCAGACACATGGCTTGAAATTGAGGTCTGAAATGTCCATCTCCTCGAGACAAAGGGGACAGTCGGCGTCATCCTGCGATGATCGGAAGGGTCTAAGATGACTTTTTGCGCTGCGAACGGACGTAAACGAGAGACTTACTGCGTCATCGTCGCTCCAGTACGCGTCTTGTACGCCGGCCAAGACATGGGACTTTGATTGATGTGAGGAGAACCCTGCGTGCACGACGGGGGCGGGAAGTGAAGGGTGACCGTGGAGTCTCGTCGTTGACATTGCTGGATGTGCGATGAGAAGTTGTGCTGGATGGGGGGAGGAGGAGAAGAAGAAGAGCGTTGGCAAGATGAAACGATACAAACGCGACACACACCCCCCCTTCCCTCATTCCCACGCCCTCCTTATTTGTGTCTGTTTGTCACTGGCAAAATATCTATTTATTTTTATTTTTTATTTTTTTGGAAATTTTAAATTGTGAGTATGTACGCTCGTCTGCTCGTCCGTTGGTCGCGCTCGCTGCCCGTCGCGTTCCATGCGCCTGCCCGGACATTCCGCACAGCGTCGCTGGTGCGTGCGCCCACCGCCGCCGTCGCCTTGAAGCCGAGATTGGCACCCGTAGACGAGCCCACAGTCGATGAAGGCACCAACCGGGCACACTTCTCATCGATGAGGTTCGCCGACGCGCCCATATCAAAAAGTTCGAAGACGGCGATTCCACACGAGTGCGCATCATTTTATCCGACTTTCCCTGTGCTAACAGGGTCCAAGGTACATGAGTGACGTTCAAGGTATGCTTGTTTTCCTTTTGGTAAGGTAAATGGCTGACCCACACATCCAGAGGCAACGCTCGAGGTATGCGGATTTTCCTGGTTCTCGTCACCGCTTACCACCTTATTCTAGCTTGGCCTTTCCGGGGCAGATCTCCTTGTCCAAGCAAAGACCGGAACAGGTACGCGGCGCGTTGGTCTATTCTTCTGTCTGTACAATTTTTTTTCTGCTCCTAGGTAAAACAATGGCCTTTCTTCTACCCGCCATCGAGCAACTCGCCAAAAAGCCTGTTCCTCGCGGGGGCGCCGTCTCCATCCTTGTTCTATCTCCGACGCGGGAGCTAGCCCTACAGGTATGTGTAACCCTCATATGACCGACACACGCTGATTCACCTGTCCTCAGATTCAAAAGGAGGCTCAAACCCTCTTGAAAAACCATCCTTTCCAGGTGCAAGCTCTCATTGGTGGCACAAGGTACCCTTCTAGCCCGCGTAACGTTAATTTACTTATAAAGACCTATGATAAGCATTGGCATGCAAAAGCAACGCCTGAGTACACGACGTTGTGATATTCTTGTTGCGACACCTGGTCGACTGCTCGACCTTTTGGGCTCGACTCATTTGGCTGAAAAATTGCGCTCCATTCAGACAGTTGTGCTGGATGAGGCCGATCGCCTATTGGATGTGGGATTCAAGGATACCCTGAATTCGATACTCAATTACCTCCCGGACCGCGACCAAAATCCTAGACAGTGTATGCTGTATTCTGCGACGTTGAGCCGGGACGTCAAAGAGGTAAAGTTTTTCTCCCTGTTTTGTGTATATAAAGATTGACGCTTTCATCTCGAGTACAGATAGCCGGACTCTATCTAACCCCTGACCACAAGTTCGTATCCACTCTAGCTGATGATGAGGTGAACACACACCAACATGGTACTGCGTCTCGTTCCGTAACCTCTTGCAAGTTTATCTAATTTTCTTTCGTTTCAAGTTCCTCAGACATGCATAACTGTGCCGATCAGCGACATCATGAAAGCCACTCTGGCTGTCCTACAGGAGGATGCCGCTGAACATGGAAATAATTCAAAGTCGATGGTTTTTTGTACGACTGCTTGGGGCACGTCCGCTTCCGCCAAAATTCTCAAGGATGCATGCTATGGATCCCTCCCTCCGGTCTATGAGATTCACAGCAGGATGACCCAGAACAAACGCTTGGCAGTTGCTCAGGATTTCAAGAGGGCAAAGAACGGGACATTGGTGACGTCTGATGTCACTGCGCGAGGCATGGACTTTCCCGGGTAAGTTGTCTCTGTGGATAATAGATACTCTTGACTAAACCACATGCTCGACAGAGTGACGCTTGTTGTGCAGGTTGGCCTTCCCTCGTCGAGCGAGCAATATATCCACCGCCTTGGCCGTACAGCTCGTGCTGGCAAATCTGGCAGAGGTGTGATCATTCTCACCCCTAACGAGTCTGGGTTCCTCAAGATGCCCGACATGCGAGCCCTTCCAATTCAATCACACTCGGAACTCCAACTCCCTTCCTTGCCTAGCCCGGAACTTGACAGGGACCTCCAAATCCAGGCGTACAGTGCATGGCTTGGTTTCAATGCACAGTATGTTAGGCAAATGTTCAGGTCGAGGCAGCAATATGTCCATGAAGCAAACAAATATGCTCGGGATGTGCTCGGATGGGCGGATGATTCTGGATCGCCACCGCTCAGCCCCAAGACTGCGCGCAACCTCAATATACATGGTCTTGATGGGGTGAACGCGGGCCGCAATGACCCTGGGTGGGATGGGCAACGGTCTCCGTCTCGATCTCGAAGCCCGCCACGTAGATCGTCGTGGGGGGAGCACGGTTCATCTGATGACACGTTCAGACGCTCACGACCCCCGCCACGTCAAGATACTCGCGGTCGGTCATGGCGAGAGAAGGAAGACACATCAGATGGCGGTTTCACACATTTCCGACGCTCACCCCGCCAAGATGACGGTGCGAGATCTTACTACAGGCGGTTTTGATCTCGGATCGTTTGCGCGCGCCGGTATTGCAAGGTTGCAATGGTCGATAAGTTGATACAGTATTCCAGAGTTTTAGTAGATGATCAATATATATGTCCTAATCCAGACTCACACATCACACACTCACGTTCCTACCATGGAAGGCGCTTCGCAGCTCCCTCAAGGTCTGCAGCCACAGGCAGGCCAAAACAATGCAGAAGAACAAGCGCGGCGTGAGGCGGAAGAAGCCATGCGCAGAGACATGATGGCTACCGTGCTCGACACGGCTGCACGCGAGCGGCGTGAGTGCGCCACGTTTCTCGTTCACCACCCTCGACCTGCTCATTTTCTCTCCACGGACACGAACAACGGGCCTGATCGCTTTTCTTGTGTGCACTGCCTAAACGGCCATCGTGATCACGCACCGTACGGTACCGCCATATCATACGGACCGCATTCAACTTATCAGTCTCCCGCATCGCCCTCGTGAGTCCCGAGCGATCGCGGCAGATCGAAGCTATCCTCGCTCGGATGGTGCAGTCTGGCCAGCTGCGCGGAAAGGTGAGCGAGCAACAGTTCATCGAGCTCTTGGAGCAGGTGAGTCTGGGGTTTTGATACACCCCCCCAAAAAAAGTTGTGTCTGTCTAGTTCCTTACGCACACCACCACCCTTTTATCTTGTTCTACTTTAATCCTTCCCCTCCGTCCCAGATGGAGGAGGCTCAAAACAAGAAGAGCACGGGAAAGACAACGATAAAGGTGCGTACATGCAGAGTTATGGGCCGGTTCGCTACTGACATTCGCCAGTATCAACGGAGGCGGGACATCGACGACGACGACGACTTTTGATCCGGTTGTCGCGTTGGATAGATACGACTATGTACTTCATTGCCATCCCTATCAACGTACATTGCTTACGGTTACACAATATTCACAATGATCAGACTGGCGACTCCAACTGGTATCCCGAACCCGCTAACAAACTAAATATTTAGATTCCATCGATTGTCCGTCAAGCTTTCAAGTTTGTCACGCATAGTGTTCCTTGGCAAACATCCCCCACTTTTCGATCACAGGTTTGACGATCAAATCCCATTCATTGCCTTTGTAGATCCCGTTTTCTGGACGCCGGAAAGTAAAAATTTCCCTGTGAACCGCACCACCTGGGTAGAGGTGACGTCAGTCGCAACATACCACACGATGCCACACTCACAATCGACGCATGCAGTGGCCTTCGGGCGACCTCTGGCACTCGCGCTCGGTGATCGATCAGTCACGATATTGCTTGGCCAGCTAGGGTCCAGGTAAGGTGCATGCAAGGACAAATCCATCAGCTCGATGTGGACCAGTCGTTCGACGCGATGACAAAAAGGACCGGGATCGCCTGGTCTGATGTGGCTTTTGAGCAAGCTCCCGTCATCGTCCAATCCTGGCCACCACCCGCGGGGGATGTTTACTTTGGACCCGCATTGTTTGTCCCATTGACCGAGCCTCTGGGCGATATTGACAGCTCGACCGACCTTGAACTGTATCACGTCTGGTCGTTCCGGGCCTGCAGAGTCCAATATTATGATAATGCAGAGGTGGAGGAACCCGGGACGACGCTACCTCGGATCTCGAACGCGTAAATGTAGCCGGGTTCGTCAGCGGGAGCAAGTGATTTCTCCATTTCCTTCATCAGTGCCAACCGGGTATCGATCTGTAGGTATTTGGGTATGTAGTCTGCGAAAACAAGAGATTCAAATCAGACGGTGACTCTTTGCTCGACTTTACGAGTTTGCATACGACTGAGTTCAATATAATTTCCTTGCATTCCAGCTTTTCGGATATGAAAGCCAGGGGTATTGATGATCTGCTTCTTGTGTTGAGTACAATACAAAGCGAGTGTAGGGTCTAGATAGAGATGCGTGGCAGGAAGGTTCACGGTTCTGGAACACTGTTTTCCGAGCTTGGTCTGAGCACTACATTGCGCCTTTCCAGGAGAAGGGGTTACAAGGGAATGTGTGACTGAGGCGGAACGCTGTCTAATTGGCGTCACCGGCTGTGCTGGCTTAACGAGACAACACACGACATCGGGCGAGCGCGGCCTCGATGTTTCTTTAGGAGACGGAGTAGACTCCGAATTCGATTGCGGAGGGGGAGTCGCAGGGGCGGGAACGTGCGTGCGCTTCGCTGGGATATCCGGTCGCGTGGGTTGGCGGGCGTATTGCATTGTCAAGGATTGCTTGGCGGCTGGGGGCACAGGCAAGGGTATAGGCATGGGTATTGGCTTGCGAGACAGCTCTGTGGGCGCTTTCGCCCTAGACGGCGGAGTGGCCGTTCTGGCATGTTGGTTTGCGGGCACCCCGGATTGCGGGAGAGGCTCTAGATTTGGCGCCAGCAGCCCCGGATTGAAACCGCCGACAAAGGTATGCTGAGAGGCTGGCCGACCTGAAGGTAGCGGCGCGTCGGGGAGTTTCTCGTCAGGAGCAAGAGGCTTTTTCCCCCCCAGAGCGAGGGCGTTGAAACTTCTGACGAGGTTGTTCTCCTTGCAGGTTGCAGTTGGGCGCTTTTTGCCCGCCAGAGTGAAGGCATTGAAACGGCTGACGAGGCTGTCTTTCTTGGGGTTTGCGACAGGGGGCTTCAGGGTGAGGGCGTCGAAAGTGCTGACGAGGTCATCCTCCTTGGGAGGTGCGGGAAGCGGCTTGTTCATGATGATGGCTCGAAACAAGCCGCAACAAGGCATGCCTCGAGGGAGAAAACTCGGGGATAGCCTATGGATAATATTGGCAAGCTGACTCGAGGAGCTTCGTTGTATGGTAACGTATCGCCATGAGAGATCAATCAAGGGAGGGCCGTATATGGCCAATTTGAATTCCGCCACTTCGTACGTTCCCAACGAACTCTGTTGCTTATGGTGAGTGCAATGCTATTGTTCTTCACATACACAGCCAGATGAAACGCACTGGGCTCTGACTCTTGATGCCATGCATTACGCTCTCAAAGCAGAGCGGCGGCCTAGAAAACCGTTTACTGATTCCTTTTTTTTGTGTTCGCCTCGAGGAAAATTTTATGCTGACCAGGCTGTTTCTCCTGCTAGGCTGTCGTGCGAGTTGTACTTTTCATCTCCTTGTAGCGTACAATCTGCGTCTAGACCCTTATTATACATAATCTACCATGGTCGATTCAGACCCCCAGGTCGTCGCTGCCGTCTTGGACGAAATGAGTGCCAGTATGGCCTCTACCAGGGAACTCATCCAGTCTTTGAAAGAAAAGTAGGCACAGATACACGAAACCGACCTCAGAGCTGATAGACAGTTCGCAGGCAGCCCTCGGACGACCTCGACACCAGAGACGGCATATCACTCTTATCTCTTAAACACCATCTCATGTTGTTTTACTTTCAATCCCTCGTCCTCCTCGTTGCACGACGTGCAGCAGGCGATACACTGGAAACCCGGACCCCCACATCCCTGCCTTTTAGCACTGCCGAACGCGACGCACGCGGGGCAGGCGTCGGTGACCTTGTGGATTCGATGATCGAAGGCCGCATCGTGCTCGAAAAGATCAAAGTGCTCGAAAGCAGGATCAGGTATCAGATCGAGAAGCTCGTTCGCATCGCGGACGATGCCTCACAAAACGTTGCCGACGGTAGGTCGTGCTCGCTCGTCCACGTCTGATACCCGCTGACAAGTGCTCCACGCAAGACCCTCTGGCATTCCGACCTAACCCTCAAAACCTGGTCGACAACGACCAGACCTCGGACGGAGACGATGGCGAAGAGGCTGACAAGCGCAACGGGATTTATAAACCTCCCAAACTGGCACCGATGCCCTATACCGAAAACTCGCGCGACAAACACTCCAAACGTCGACCCGTCCCAAAGACGCTCTCCGCGCTCCTTCACCAAGATCCATCGCGGCCGCACGTCGAGTCTTCTTCTGGCTTGGGTGCGATGCCCGCGCTGACCTCAGACCGTGCTCGCGAGGTCCAAGGGATGACCGAGTTCGAGGAAGAAAACTTTACACGGTTGATGATGAAAAAGAAGGATGCACAAAGGCGGAAGCGGGACGAAGAGGATCTTGCGTTGGGCGGGACCGGTTCAAGTCATGGGCGGCGGCGTGGTCGCGGGTTGGAAGAAGAATTCGAAGACGTGTTGCGCTCGGTAGGAAGAACGAGTGCTGGAGCAATAGGAGACGGATACGAAGAGCTTCGACAAAGAGGAAAGAAGGCTGACGCCTTGACTCGCTCCCGGGCGAGGGTGCGGGACGATAGGGAGGATGGGGAGGACGAGGTTCGTCAAGTCAAGCGGAGTCGTTTCCAAAAAGAGAGACAGGCGCTCAAGAGGAAGACGACCACGGCAAGGAAAAGATAGGTTCTGCATGCTGTATTAAACGTTCTTTCTTTCACAATACACAGGTTTGCTAGGTGCACTGACCGGTAGAAATTGTACTGAGTGGTGCCGCTGACCATTCCATCGTTGAAACGGCCTCTCAGGCATTAATCCAAATGACACTCACTTGTCTCAGAAACGTGTGGCAGTCAGTACCATGGCTAGCGCTAGCAAGGCAGTGCGCTCCGTCGGCCTTCGGACAAATCCGCACAAACCAGTGCAACCAGTCGCCGTTACCACCAACAGCGAGGCCGCCGAAGACCTAAGCGATATCATCGATGCGGCTTCACGTTGATATGATGGAACGCCTCCAACGTCAAACGTAAATAGCCTCAGTGGTTCTCGAAAAGTCCGGGCCGTGCGGATGTTGAGCCTCTCAGAGGGTCACGTCAGTGATCGGGATTTTTCTTCCAAGCAACAGCACCCCTGCAACACCCCTTCTCCGGCATCCGATTGGCACGCCGTGACCTGAGCACGTGTTGGAGTTGTGACGGAGGTAATTAATGTCTCTCACGTGGGTACGGTCTTTGTAACTTGTCACAAATTCATTGCACAATTAATCTCATTGCAGAGCGCGTCCTTTGACCGATCTGTGCGTCTCCGTCTGGAACGCTACTCAAGTACATACATATACATCATGCGCAAGGAACCTGCCAGCAGGATGCCGGTATTGGCGAGGCACGTTTTTTCTGAGACGCCTTCAAATCAGCCAATATATCATGATGTAAAACCTAAAATGGTTACCAAGTAACATCAAGAAATCCATGAATTATTCCTGTTGTAAACGATTCCAGCAAGATCCATTTCGCGCGTTGGGTCAACCGTGAGTCGAAAACTGCAACTTGGTTGTGCAATACTTCTGATGTATTCTCTCATACCCAGCGACGCATCTGCATCAATGGGCAATTCCAAAAACGACCCGTGTTCCATTTGTCCCCGCCATCACTTGTCGGCAAAATGATTCCAGGTGCTGCAAGATCGGTTTTCCCGGCATTCATTGATCGAACTTCCTAGGTAATACATGGATGGTCAATGCCCGAGTTTGTTGCGTGATCAATCTTCACAGACTTCAGATAAGACGACGGTGGTAGCGAGACCTACCTCGTCCGACACAGCAAGTAATTATTCCAGTGAGTACATCACTCCCACTCTCACTTCCGCACTCGCTGAGCCCACGATGCGATCCACCACTGGCACTCACCCGTTTGATACGAGATTTGCTAGGATCATGTCTGTTGTATCCTAAGAGTTCATCGCAGTCTGTCCCGTCGCTAGCGTTGGGTTGAAGGATGCTTCTTCCATATACATCCAACGAGAGATGTGAATCTAGTTGTCTTGCCCTTTAGTTTTGTTTACTCGTGATCCGAATCAGCTCGAAATTTTTCCAAGTCTTTTTAACCCACTCATATTTAACCATTTTGCATATGTGGTATCGGTAACATAGTCTACTGATGAGGAGCACCTCGGGTGGTCCGTCTGGTCGTGGGTTCGATTCCCGGTGTAGTGTTTTTTTATTGAGATGGGGGAGCGTTAATAACGGGTCATAATGCATAATGGGCGAGCTCAATTCATATTGTTGTTTACGCAAATTGGTCAGTCGAGAATGTGAGCAGATCGGACGGGATATAAGCTTTTATACCTGGCCATACCAGATCATGCCCCCACATATCGAAATTATGATATAACTGCAACACTACAGGGAAGAATATGACGTATTATTTGTATATTATCTACAAACTGGTCATATCTGGTCATACTGGATGCTACCTGGAGAGAACGAAGACGTCCGTTCCGATACTGGAAGGGAATGGACGTCTTCCTTTTCAAGTTATTTCTCTAGTACATGCTACGACACCATGATGACAATTGCATACGATCAGTCAAGCGGCCAAAATGATTATCGACATTTGCCCAAGACTGACCGTTTCCGTTTCTCGATCCTGCTCAAACCGAGAAATTCTTCCATCGTTCTTTTCCCCCTAGTACGTGTTACTGTTCAGCGAAAAAAATGGTATATTTGGGCGAGTCATGATGCTTGCTAAAGAGGATGGTACACTGTTGGCGAAGATTACAAACATCGAGGACATTTCCGACAGCCTTCCTGGTGTCCTGCACATTCAATTCAATATCTCGAACCCGCATTCGGTCAAAAATCGAATGCAAACAAAATTGGATATCCACACAGCTCTCAAACGAATTCCTTTCCGCGTATTCATAGTTGAATGTACGTTCCTACACGAGCAAAGAGAGAGGATTCCATGACTACGGAAAGGATTAACCACTCTTCAGGATCTCGATGACGCAATATCGACTCACGAAGATTCTACTTGATCCGACAGTGCTTCAGGTGATGCTCGCGAACGTGGCGGGCAATGTTTTTACAGGTGATCAACTTGCCACAGCTCCCCCACGAGCATTCAATCTTGAGAGATTTCTTTATTTCTCTGATGCCATGAGCGTTTCCCAGATGCTTTGCGACAGTCTCGCATGAGATGTCGGCAGTGCAGACCTCGGAGATCTGCCTACCAATCCATCGACAAGAATTCGTCGCCTCGCAAGAGTGGGTAGACTGCATTGCGGGTGAAAACATGAGTGCGATTGCGGAGCGAAATATATATCACTCACCCCGTGGACGGAGTCGCTCCCATTAGCCTTCATTTGGCTAGAGTTCGGATATGTCGGGTCCAAAGCATGGCACAATTCACTGTAATAAGGAATAGACATGGCCTGAGACGGGGTTGAGGGGGGGGATCCAGCTGTGTGGCTCAAGACAAATTGACCGTAGATGTGTTGTCGTATATGTATATCAATGGATCCCCCAATGCTCCACACGTAGCATGTAAACGGTCTGATAAAATTTTATCCGCACGTATTCCGTCAATAAAACTGTTCTAGGATGAGAGGAAAGTTCAAGGTCAGCGAAGAAGCTCACGGAGCAGGCCCCGTTAGTTCTAGTGTAGGCGCGGTGGTAGGCGGTCAAGGTCACAATTCCGGGTGAACCTCTCGCTATGACGGGTGATCGACCGTCACTCGATTGATTTTCTGTGAGATTTAACCATCCTTCGGTTTCCGCACCGTGAATCATCCATTAGAAGGATGTTTCCTGGCTCGTCTATGGATTTCGACTCGAGTCTATCTTTTCGGAGAGGAGATCAGTGGTTCAGTGACAGCAAGACCTGCTCCCTATTACGTCCAAGTGCAAATTACCACAGTCATTCCCGCAAGATCGGAACGGATTTGTGTAGTGCCCGGGACATTCAACTCGAACCAAGGCACCCCGATAGACGAGAAGCGCACAGGATGAGCATTTCAAATTCGCTCCACCAGACAGTATCTGATAGGTGTAAAATGCGGATATTGGATATGTGCATTTGGGAGATCTGAGAAGATTTCAGCGTATTACAACCACCGGCGGGTTGGAATAATGGTTCTCAAACCTAAAGTTTGGTGATTCGTCATGCATGATACAGAAAATAGTGACAGCAGATATTCCACTGTGTACGTGTGTACGTTTGAGCGGCGGGAGGGCTGAGGGGGCTTGACGGGCAACTGGTAATGGATCCGAGTCGATGCGGCGATCGGGGTTAGTATGTGGTCACTTTTGGAAGGCACGGCTTTCGGGAATTGCCAGTAGTGGCGCCGCAGTGCTAAGCGAGGATCCTTTCTTGGCAGAGATAACCTTTCAAAATGGTTTGACCACCCCGACCCGGGTACCTTTCGGAACTTGGATATTAATGTGACCACAGGGAGGCGCTCGGGACGGTACTATAAGTAATGCCAGCTTATTTTCGTCAAAGAAAAGTCCCGTACTCAGTAATTTGGAAAAATGATGCATACCTTGAACTTGATCAATACAGATACCTTTCTTTTGGCCGTGATATGTGCCAGTCTGAGTATACTGTACTATCCCTAACTAGGGATCCGGAAAACACATGGCGATCACGTTACATGTGGCTGACTGTGCCGCCGCCACCGGTGACCGCAGTTAACTTACTACATCCCGTCACGGCGTCTTGCATCCGTCGCCGCGCTTTTCATTTTTGCATTTGCATTTGCCACCGATCTGAAAAAAAGTGTAATACAAGTCGTGTGTAGTTTATTCTTGGCTAGCCGAGCCGCGAGATTAAGTCCGTGACTCCGTGCACGAGCAAGCGAAATTTCCATCCTCCACTGGCAGTGCCTCGTTTCACTCCACTCGCCCCATCATCCTCCCTCTAGTCAGGCCCCGTCCGCGTCCGTCCGAAGTGAAACAGTCGTCACCCCCTCCAATCCCGTGCTGCGATCATAGTCCAGCTTCTGAAACAGGACTTGCGACTCAGGCTGCCAGTGGCAGGGTCGTTCGAAGTCCCACTACATAGTCAAACCGGTGACAGGTTTGTGTATGATATGAGGTGCATGGTGATCCAACGTCAATGTCGACGAATTCGCATCAGATGTAACTGCGCATTTGGGGCAAGGAATTATCTGAAACAAAATCGATTTGAGGGTTTATATCAAGGGCGGAACAGGTGCACAATTCAATTTCGTCGGCGCGTTTTTTGTTTCTTGCGTGCTACCAGGTTTCCATGCATAATACATATGAATGTTTCTTTTACATAAAAAGCAGTGATCGACTGATGTAGCGACAACCGTCCGCGTCAGTCTCGAGGCCATGAGTCGACCTGATAATCCTGGTGACAATGTATGGTGAACCGATAGAAAACGATCGCGAGATGCTAGCCCACGAATGCGAGTCTAGTCAAACGAACGCAAATGAAGCTCTAGTTCCCTGTACCTCCGTATTGATGACACCGCCAACGCCGTCGTGAGGCCCTTATTCCCGATCAAGACATTGCTCGCCCCATACTTGTATATCCATCCCATCGGCCACGACCCGTCTACCTCCTGCATTCTTCTCAATCGTTCGTAATCTCTGCTATCGCACAAGTCTACCACCGCAGCAGCGTGGATCCGCATCCCCAGCGCCAGAGCATCCCCTTCGGCTCCGAAATGCTCTGCTACGCGCCTGGCGAAGAGCTGGCCAATTTTTTTGCGCGCATAGATTGACACCGAAAGGAGCCTGGAGAGGAAATACAGAAATGTGTGGGGGCCGTAGTAATAGAGCGTGCCGTTCGTGTATGCTCGGTTCTTTAGAACCTCATAGACCCAGTTAAAGGTTTCCTTCAGCTCTCCGCCGCGACCATTGGAGTAAAAGAACGTGAGCACGTTGACGCAAACAATAGGATCTAAAAGTTTCCAACGATATAAATGTGTGTTTATATGCGCGGTATTTCTTTCGAACACGTACCTATCCGGGGACGATTGAGATCGAAATACGTCTGGACAATCCCGCCTTTGTTTCCAAGTGTCAATATTTCGTTCATGATGTCGTTCTTCACTTCGGGAGACAAGTGGTCTGATACCGTACACGCGATCGACGTCGTGTCGAGATCACAAGGAAAATATGATGTAGTGAGAACCCCTCCCGCTAGCGCAAATAGAGTCAGTAATCGCTTTCGACGAAGGAAACAACGTGGCCATACACTTGAAGAAATTGCTCAACCGTGGGTACTTGATATAATCGACCAAGCTTGGATCGCCCGTAGCCTCGAGAATAAGTAGCTGCGCAAAGTTATCTTCGAGCACAACTCCCGTATCGGTGACCGATTTCATCTGCTTGGCGTTCTCACGCAAGTACCGTTCCCCATCAACGATTGGGTTGCGCACGAGCACCTTCAGTTCGCGAGCGACATCCCTAAATGAAGTAAAGATGATCCCCTTCAAACCAAGCGACCGCGCCGATACAACGTTCTCCAGCTTATCGTCCACAAACGCGGTACGACAAGGATCTATCCCGGTGGAGTCTAGGACGTGGCGAAAGTATCCGAGATTTGGTTTGCGCTCACGCGCTGCGGCAGACGTGAAGACGCGCTCAAAAAGCGCCCAGTCTTCCGGCCGGCCTTTGCGGCGAAGCACCTCCCAATCTGGCGTGGAGATATTGGACATGGCAAAGAGCCGAACGTTGGTGTTCTGTTTGAGCTCATGAAAGAGGGCGACCATGTTACTATCGCTCCAAAGGGATTCCCGGGCCGCTTGAAAGGCAGCGGCGACATCGTGAGCATCTAGAGAAAACTCCGCGGCGACGAGAGCGTAAACCTAACCCTCTGCGAGATTGCCTTTTTCGTATTCGAACCACGTAGAAGAGCGTAGGATGGAATGTAGTGTTTTGGGTGAGATGGAGGTGTTGGTATCAGCGGACCAAGTGAATAAGACGTCACCGAGGTCAAAGATGACGTTGTCGACCTGTCGATCGATTGCAGCATGGGGAAGAAATTTCGGTTCCGAAGGGGGTGGCCGGTACCGAGAGGGGACTCGGACACGGACTCGGAGGCTGAGGAAGAGGGAATCTGCAGGGGGGATGCCTCTGCCAGCGGCGAAAGTTCTGTCGAGGAAATCATGGTTTCTATGGTCGGGTTCGTTTGAGATGGAAAGGCCTCATGTTTATATACGATTGAACATTGGGTTTTTTGGATGCGGCGTTCAAGCAGATTACCGCGAACAGAAACATCCGCGTCACCGGTGTGTCCGTCCCATCACGACAAGGGTTTATCTTGAGCCATAAAACGATGATCCGTTAGTATCGTAGGAACGAGTTCAAACACCTCTCAACTTCTCAAAAAGCAGTGTGCCAGCGCCTATCTCAGAATTTTCCCCTTTTAGACTCTCGAGACGGGCTGCTCAGCAAATCGCATTGCTCCGGCCCTCAGTTATTAGTTTATATTCAAGTACAACGCGCACAAGCACGGTACTTCTATCATAATAGTGGCACAGATCATGGAATGTACTTGTGCCGCGTGGCACGGGAGAACTTGAAATGATTCACAGGTAGAATGAAACCCTTTTCACCATTCAAACCAGTTTGGAACGTATCGGCGAACTAATTTGGTATCACTTGTTTTCTGGCCGGCTTCAAGTTTTCAAGTTGTTTGTCCCGGTGATCAACAGGTCACCGGTGCATCACTGACCAGCTGATCTCTGATTCTCTGCGTCCACACGCTCCATGCGCTGTAGAGTCCGAGGACATTAATATTGTACGTACTCACGATTTTTTCGATCTGTTATTTTCGGGTGTCGGGACGATCTCTGTGCAACGTAGACCACAACTTGAACGCCTGGACCTCCAGAATGGTCATCGACTCACAATTCATTGAAAAAAAAAGGCGCTCGCACACAGCCAATGCTAGCCACTACTAGCCCCCCCTAGTCTCACGATTCCGTCGCACCCGAGCATACCGATAAGTTGTGTTTCAAGAGGCTACTCATCGTACGCCCGGCGTGCCAAGTACATTTAGTACTTACACAGATCCGATACAGTAATGCACGATGCCGGGTCCATCAAGAAGACGTGATCGATCGAAAATAGGCTGGAACCATTCGAGCTGGCACTGATAGTATGCAAACTTTTCGGAAGACCACTTCGGCCTGTTGCTTGCCAGATCAATCATCAGGTCGATGTCTTCGTCTGCTCTCGCCGGCATCGGTAATCTCTGTTCTACTACAGTAGACTTTCTCATAACGTATACTATTACACGTTGTGAGATCTTTTATGCATCATGTCGTCGGGCACCCTTGGCACCACTTTGGTGAGGTTCTCACGCACTATCAGACTAGTTTTCCTACATCACAATAAAATATCTAAGAGACAGAACCTCTCTGCCAGCCCCCACCAAATGCCAATTGTGGTATCAAGCATTCCAAGAAGCTCTGCGGGGCCTGTCTTCCGACCTCTCATGCAGAGTATGCGAACTACTTCGGAGGTCTTCCCTAAGCTCTTACCTTCCCACCACATCCCAATGTCACTTCCACTCGCTTTCTCTCGCCCTCACCCTTCCTCCGCTCGGTTCCCCCCTGCGCTTCCACTTACGCCATTGCTCAGTCTTGCCCGAATTCACCCTCACCCACTCACCCCACTTCTCGCCGTTGCCCTCACCCTCACTCGTTCGCAACGCCAGTCCGAATACGATTGACTGTATCTGTGACGACCACTGCCCACTGCGCATATCCTTAACAACAGCTCGCTGGGCGCAGAGTGCGCGGACCGAATGTAACAGACCAAGGGAAGGCTCTACCCAAGGTGCGTCTATTCATCTGACGATTTTACGTCTTCTTTTATGCCACCCTACCAATATTGTTCCTTGCTCTGATGCCGCTGCAAAGGTTGTGGCGTCGGTGATGGTGTGAAGGGTTGGAAAATCGGCACCAGGAGACGGACATCGACGGTAGTAACAAGGTGCGTTCCCACCACTTCTCTGTCTCTTTGTCTCCCCGTCCACGCCGACACGCCGACAACGATAACACAGACGACGCGACATCGACACGATGACAACTGTCGACGTGGACGCTAGCACGACGACGGCACGACGAAGACGACGACGAGGGGACGGGGACGGGATGGCGACGAGATGGCGACGAGACGAGACAGCGCGGGACGGTGGCAACAAGGGACACACCATTTCTCTGTCTCTCTATCTCCTACCCTCTCTCTCCACCTCTCCCCCTCATCCACACCCTACACCAGACCCCGTATGCCGACAACGACGACAACGACGACGTGACATCGACGCAACGACAACGGTCGACGCAGACGATGCCACGACGACGACGTGGGGACGGGGACGGGATGGCGATGGGATGGCGACGAGATGGCGACGAGACGAGACCGCGCGGGACGGTGGCAACAAGGTGCGTCCCCACCACCTCTCTTTTCTTACCCTCTCTCTCCACCTCTCCCCCTCATCCACACCCTACATCAGACCCCGTATGCCGACAACGACGATCGACGCAGATGATGCCACGACGACGACGTGGGGACGGGGACGGGATGGCGATGGGATGGCGATGGGATGGCGACGAGATGGCGACGAGACGAGAGGCGCGGGACGGTGGCAACAAGGTGCGTCCCCACCACCGCTCTGTCTCTCTGTCTCTTACCCTCTCTCTCCACCTCTCCCCCTCATCCACACCTACACCAGACCCCGTATGCCGACAACGACGACAACGACGACGTGACATCGACGCAACGACAACTGTCGACGTGGGCGATGGCACGACGACGGCACGACGAGGACGAGGACGAGGAAGAGGGGACGGGGACGGGATGGCGACGGGATGGCGACGGAATGGCGACGAGATGGCGACGAGACGAGACGGCGCGGGACGGTGGCAACAAGGTGCGTCCCCACCACCGCTCTGTCTCTCTGTTCTTACCCTTTCTCTCCACCTCTCTCCCTCATCCACACCCTACGCCAGACCCCGTCCATGCCGACGACAACGACAACGACAACGACCGTCGTTCAGTACGTAGTAATGCGTCTGCACAGGGAGACAACGGTATTCCTGCGAGTTCGGCACGCTATCTATTGTGTCATAGACGTCTCCCTTGTCTTTACCTCGCCATCATCTCGTCCTCATGCTGCCCTCATTGTCACCGTTTCCTCCACACGCAAGTGCAAAAACACGTAAATGCACCAGCAGGGACCATGCGTTTTCTTGCAAGTGCAGTCCACCCGATTGTACTTACGGCCGCCCAACTTACCATCACCCAACCACATTCATGCCAGATTCCTTCCTAACTTGCCCTGTCCAGTGTTGTTGACTCCCTTGCTGCATGGAAGACAGTGTGCGGAAACAGTTGGCATGCGCTCTTGCTCTCGGCCTGCTTCACATTTTCCCTCGCCCGCCCTACTAGTAGACCTCGTCCATGAGGCTTGGCGTCGAGGTCTGTAGTGGCACCTGGCATGGCACCCCCACAGAAGCGATGACAATGCAATAGCATGTCAGTAGACTCACCATGATGTGATGACAACGGTACAATGGCACCGTCGGCACGCAAGACTAATCTGACACGACAACGCGGGTCGTGACGACACACCATTGAAGGCGATGTTGTGCCGTGATGTGAGATTGAAACTGGCTCCCTCGAAATGCTGAGAGGGCACGACGGTAACTTGCACAATATCCTCCTAACCTTTCTCGCCAAATTCGTTTGGATGCTCCAACGTTCAATCTGTCCCTGCAAGTTGCAACGCATCTGAGATGCTGAGGGCGGTGGAAGCCGACTGTGGCCAACAGTGGCAACACTGAGAAGGGCGGGCACAAAAGAACAGGACCACGCTCTATAGGGCGACTACGACGTACGAGTACAAGGGCTGCTATCTATCGGCAAGCTATATGTACGCACGTGATGGTATGCTAGTGGGGCTTACAGGCGGTGGTAGATATATACACCATAAAAAGAGGTTGTTGAATTGAAGCCAATGTTCCGTTCAATTAAATAGCAACTTAGGTATGATGCTATTACACGACAATGCAAAATTACAAAAAAGACTGCGCCGAAGGTCTAGGGCAGGTTGGGAAACGTAATCTACTACGCAGGTGGGTGAACACTAGGATGACGACTGGGCCCTGGAACAGGGTGAGGGCTACGCCTCATTCCAAGTGCATATTGTGCATCAGATAGAGCAACACTTGGCCGACGACTGGGCCCAGGGAGGGGATGTGGGCTAGGCCGGATACCCAAAAAAGGAGGTTCCGGGTACATTGCAGATTCATCAGTGCGGGGGTAGAAACCTCCATACGGCGGACCACGCACATCCCCTCGTACATCACCTCTGTAGATGTCCTCTCGATAGGCTCCAGTATCGAGGTACATTGCTCGACGCATGTCCATCATTCCTCCATCATTCTCTTGGTAAGGAACTAATGGTGGTTGTGCCAAAGAGTGGAACGTATGTAGTGGATAACCACCTTCCACCTGTCGAGTCTGGTTCATCCACTCGCTGTAGGAAAGCCTCTGGTCACAAAGGTTGGGAAGGTTCGGTGTCAGAAGTGAAGGAGCCGCTGTAGTCGGAGGGAGGCTCGCAGGACTGGCCAGCGAAGATCCCATGCCGGTAACAGATCCGGTGGTAGTCGGCATCTCTGCGGGAACAGAGGCATGAGAGACAGGGGCCAAGTTGTTCGGAGCCATGGAAGGGGCCTGGGGTTCGACACTGGCCTGCACAGAGGGGGCAGCAGTGACAGCAACAGTGGAGGCGACAGCATTATTATCGGGGGATTTGTGGGAGCTGTTGAGTTCATTGAGAGGCGCAAGAGGCACGTGGCGCTTTGGAGATGGGCTCAAAGGCTCAACTAATTGCTGAGTGTCGCCAAGTCCCTTTGGAGTCGACGGCAAAAATATACCGGGCAGAGTTCCCGCCGGTACCGTTTCTGATGAGTCAAAGCTTAGTATGTGTCATCACAATACGGCATACTAATTCAGCTCACCAGCACTGACAAACAAGTCTTTCTCACATGCCGGATGCACTTCGATGGAAGCAGCGACTGGCCGGGCTGTCTAATAGTCAGTATGAGCTTGAGATCTTTGCCATGAATATTACCTTTCACAGTTTCATCAGTGTCAGGATCCGACACTTCTACATACTTACTGCTCTTGGATTTCTTTGCCCCCTTGCCAGTGGTGGGTCTCTTGCATTCGTTACCCTTTCTAGATTGAGTCGGATTGATGGCAGGAACAGCCTTCTTGTTGACGCGACCTGGTGCTGCAGGCTTCTTCGCCTTACGCTTACGCGGCCCTACAACGTCCCGAGAGTGTTCTTCTGGGGTTTCGACTTCGATGTCAAAGACTGGTAACGAATGTGTGTCGTCGTCAGCGATGTCAATTTCATCATCACTCGAATCGAGAAGTACAACGGCTCTCTTCTTCCCCTCTACAACGGATTTACTTTTCTTCTTTGCAGGGATGACACGAGGAGCGCCATCATCACTGCTGCTGCCACAGATAACGATGGGATCGCTGTAGGTTGCAGTTGGGACACGCTTTTGTTTAATCCGCGTCGCAGCCATGGTGGAGGGAAGCCGCTCAGGACCACCGAAGTCGAGAGTGTTATTGCCATACATTTGCCGGGCATTGGCGTGAGTGCCGTCGTGAGGAGGAGGCGCACCTACAATAACTGGTGCATTGAACTCTGAGACGGCACCTGCATACAATGTTGGTTAAATAAAGACGAAGAAATGAACAATACTTACGTCGCTCATCCCGTTCGGAAAGCCGTACTACGGTGATTTGGCCAGCCAAAAGGGCCTGTTGTAGACGGCGCCTCTCGGCATTGGTGAGATCAGCAATTCCTTTGGTCCTGGCACCAGGATGGCGAAGCTGGCCGGGCATCAGAACGTCATCTGGCCACCCCTTTATGACGAGTCCCTGTATGGCAAGTAAATTCAAGAGGGTGGTCCATGGGAATGTGCCGCGTTTGAATTTAGAAACGTCGCCTCCTGCGGACTCTGTTGTGATGCATGCGATGAATGATAAAGATGCTAAAGCACCACACTAGAATCACTAGTACTCACGGAGAAGTGCAATCATACGGTCTTTGATGGTACTCATGATGTCATCGTTCACGTGCTCTTCTCCTCCATCCGATAATGCTGGCGGTGGCGTCCGCAATGCTGCAGGTGCTAGCGATTGATTTGACTTGTTCTCCTTCGATTGATTGCCCTCGTCACTAAATGCTTCTTTGACCGCCTCAAGGGAGACATGATTGCTACACGAATAACATTAACAAATCTCTTTGGTGATAAGTATGAACCTGACTTACTAGACATGCGACTTGAGGTGTCCAATCATCACAGTGGAATTTGCACGGCATCGAGTCTCAAAAAACTGTGGCGCTCATCAGTATATGTAAGGGATAATTGGAATCATTGATGCTCACTGTCATAGCACCCCCCGTCGTATGCGTGAAGCCTAGTGATGCATCCTCGTTGACAACACTGCCACACATGACGATTGCAGCTTCGAATCCGTGTTTCGCCGACTCGCTCTCGAGCTGAATCGCATCGTTAGAGTATAATTTGAAGCAGAAAAGTTGTAAATACCGTCGATATAACTCGCTTCTTCACTTTACTGAAGGTTTGCGTACGCTGCGCAATTGTCTGAGGGGAACACTGCGTGTCGATCATGTCGTAGACCTCTAAGATATCTTGCCAAGTATCGGGGTTGTCTTCCTTGAACTTCATGTACAGCTCGCGACGAATGCTAGGAGAAACTGGTAGATATTAGCATCAGAATGCCGGATCGCGGGTGAGAAACTCACATGAGACATCTGGTGGGAGTCCAAGTCGTCGTCGCTCTTGCTCTTCATGTCGCATCGCATATTTTGTATACTGGTTCCAATGGTTTATACCATTTACAGTGCGCGAGCGGCTCTTGTGCCATCCATCCGACACTTGCTGCACAGTGAGATTGGTTTTGTCAACGAGTCGAACGAGGATGGCTTCGAGTTCATCGTAACCAGCCATAAGGATGGCATTGACAGCAGCCGTTCGTCGTCCAGATGTCGGAGTCGAAGGGTCAGCATTAGTAGGACTGCTATCGGATAGAGTGTTGGTAGTTGCATTCGGCCCTGGAACAGGTGTTGGTGGAATAATACACGTTGTGGGCACAGTTTGTGAATCACTGCATGTCGCGGGCTCATTCGTAGTGACCGTCGTGGGATTATTGAGTATCAGAGCGTCCGAGTCGGATGCAAGGTGGCTTTTTGGTGGCTGGGGACCTAAAGAAGTTGCGGAGGACGGCATAGCAAGCAAGCTTGGCCCCTGAGTACTAGCATCGTCAGTGGCAGACAATACGGAAGGTTGTGATAGATTCCCTCCGGTGGCCTCTCCCATGAGAGCACGCCGAAGCCCAGCTTTCTGCAGGACAACATTGTCGCGAGCTCTCTCGCTTGGTTTGATCTGAGTTCGAAGTCGAGTGGGTGTTTCGAGGGGAGGCGAAGGTGGACGCCGACCACCACCAATCTGCTCCTCAAGGGAGCCGTCTATCATGCCCACTGCAGAGCAGTGTGTGAGAGGCAGCGGAGTTTTTGATCGACGTGATGGGTTTCGCATGGATGATGGAGGTGTCGAGTGGACAAGCAGGAGGAGGTCCGTAGGTGGACTGACAAGTAGTACTTATAGCAGAGCAGACCAACCTTGTGTGCTACGCGAATGATAGCGACAGACAATGCAGGAACGAGAATGTTACATCCTATTCCATCATAGGTTTCGAAGTAGTCGCAGTAATCTACACCAAAATACTTGTGAACAACCCTAACAGTTGACCAATGACATTAGCCAAAGCGGTCTGAAAGAACTTTAACACAGACCTACCTTGAATGACTCATTGTCGATATACTTAGCTAGGTAAAATGATCGGGATCGTCGCTCCGCTGCAGACACGACTGCCGCACACTCCTTACGGCGGTCAACATTTCACATTGACATTGTGACATTGTGACATTGTTAGCAGTGAAAGATGCCGAGAGACTCGGACACTTCGTATACACCTTGCCAAGCTACTTACTGGCATGGGCAGAATGACTCGGAGCAGAACAGACAAAGCGGGCACAGTGGTCAGAGCAGGCAGAGCGGTCAGAGCAGGCTCAGAGCGGGGATCCAATCATGGTATATTTCAAATTAGAAGACGCAGACAGCCTGAGAGGAGAAATATGTAAACACAAAAACAAATTGGGCCCAGGCAGAGCAGGCAGTGCGGTCAGAGCAGGCAGTGCGGTCAGAGCAGGCAGAGCGGTCAGAGCGGTGATCCAATTATAGTATATTTCAAATCAGAAGACACAGACATTCTGATCGGAAGAGAACTATGTAAACGTAAAAATGAATTGGCCCAGGCAGAGCAGGCAGAACGGTCAGAGCAGGCAGCGGAAAAAGCAGGCTAACTGCCCTACTAGGGCCTTTGAATCCTGCTCGTTGAAACGTGGAAGTTCTCTTCACGCAGCCTGGTTGGTAGGAAGTGCACTATGTCAGTCACAGTCAGTGATATGATTCATCTGGCACACCGGCCCATCAAAAGTTCAGTGCTGATCAGGCAGCTCGCCCTGGGCGCTTGTCTACCAAAAATATGCAGACAGTCTCGAAACTCACTGAGAGACATTCGGACCGTTTCATCTGATCCAGAACAGCAATCCTTGTGGAAGCGCATGGCATCCAAACCGGAGGAGTACTGCATTTCTGCTGCAGGACTATATTATTATACGGAACCTCTGGCACTGGTGGCGTGGTCACGGTACTGCTACTAATTCTTGAACGTGCCGGCACTGGTACAGTCACATCGAATCATTCACTTCCCTACCATGTCTGTGGCTGCTCCGAGGTCGTCTGCACCCACGCCTGTTGCAGAGAAATCTGCCCCCAGTTCACCACACACCCAAGGATCCTCCCACCCCAACTTGAGAAAACATGTGCTTGACTCGGACTGCAGTGTGCTCTCTGGTCACGAGTCTGGTGGGGAACCTTCGAGTCCGAGTCCCTCTGCAAAGAAACAGAAGGTAGCAAAAACATCTGTAAGTCTCCCAAGTCAAACATCCTCATGCCAGTGGGCTACACTCACTTTTGTCCAAAGTTCAACCATACTCGAAATCCAGATGCTAGGGACTACATGAATGGGCGAATGCTTGATCTCGCTCATATGACGAAGGAAGTTTACGCTGCAAAGATGCACTACCAGCGTCTCCGTCTGCAAGAACTAGAGATGATGAAAGTCATCATGGGAAATGAGTTGGATGAAACCCAGGGATACATGAGTCAAATGGAGATGCAGATTGGTGAAATTCGCCAAGACCTAGTACTCAGTGGTCGGGTGGTATCAGGAAGCGATGCCATAGGGCAGTGGGCCCGCCTCACGATCTTGCCCGGGTTCTCTCGGGACAGTGCTCCGAACTGTGGTAGTGATTTTTCGCATTCTAACTTGAATACTAGCAGAAGTTATTCGTTGCCAGCCTGACATTTCACAACTAGCCATTTTCGTATCTGAGTCGTTTACATGACTGTATTTTTTTTAAATAACGTACAGAGACTGGATAAACAACTAAGAGAGTTGTATATGCGTGAAGTAGTCTCGAGCTGTTCTGGGTCCCAAGCACTGGCACTTACGGGTGTCGGAATTTTTCGCGCTATAGGTTCGAAAATCGAACTCAGGAGAATGCGACTTTGCTGATATCCCTTGCGCACGGAGAAATGTTGTCATGAATTTCGGCCAACGATTGTGGTGGACCGGTGTTAAGTTTTTTATTGTACCTTACAACGAACCTACTATTTAGAATTGCAGCTAAACGTTTGTGGAAGCCACTATGTCAATTTTTTGATATGTTTTACAAGTCTCCTAAGTTTTCGGAGATTTCCCGCGCTTTCCTATTGGCTGGCGCTTCAGCAGAGTGCGCGCACACATGGGGCATTTGTAAGTGAATGCAAACTAATCTACATGAATACAATGTTACAATGTATCCTACATATGTACAAAGATTCCGAACAATAAGTAATATCTATGTAGACGCACGAATGCAAGAATGAGCGTGGGGAAGTGGAGGATGAGGAGTGCGGGGAAGAGGCGCATGCACATGCACAAGGGCGAGCACGGGGAAGATGCGGGGATTTGGACGCGTATGAGAGCGCGTTGGGGGAGGCGACTGGGATGAAGGGGGAGGCCACCGGCGAAGGCGACTTGAGGAGGGGCGGACCGGGGCTGCGGGGTGCGCAAGTGAGGTGAGGGCAAGGGCGCGGACGAAGCAAGGAAGGGGGAGAGAAAGGGCGGGGACTCCACTCGTCATTGTGTGCCTCCTGTCGTAGACTTGCGATCATTTTCGATGTCACGTCGCGGGCCTCGTTATTGTTGCCAGGCGTGTTGACGTCGTGTCGTGGTCATCGTGATCACTGTGTTGTCGACGTCGCTTTGTGTTGGTGTTGCGCCACATCGTCGTGTCGCCGTCGAGTTGGGTCGCGCACAAGGACGAAGAAATGGGGAGGGCCTGGGAGAGCGCATCCGAGCGTGTATGCGGCAGCCCATCACGCGTTCTCGACAGAATGAGAGCCTGAGTGCACGACGCCGAGGTCTGGAAGTTGGAGGGGCAAGGCGGCCGGGATGGTGGCGGGGGCAGGCCAGGGTGTCGCCGTGACCGTGTCTATGTGCGCTCGCCGCTGGGCACGTTCACGCTGAGCAGCACAGACAAAGGAAGTTGTACCTCTCGGGACCGTGGGAACGAAAAAGGTGCGGCCAGGCCTAAGGTGCGTGTATATGTACATCAGTTGGAAGATCACGGATAGGATGATCTGAGTAATTCTACTATCAGTACTACTAATCCGAGTCCGTGTCGGTTTTGCTATCGGTATTGAACATGGTGTGGGAGGGTACATGAGGTGCAGCAAATAGGTCGACCTCATCATCAAAGTCGAACAGATTGTCGTCGTCGTCGTCGATATGGTTATAGGGAAGATTTGCTTTCCGTGTTCACCCGAATTTCCTATAACGGCTGCCAGTGGAGACTAGGCATGCAGCTGCATGTACATTGCTCACTTACTACCTTGATATTTTGGAATTCTCACGTACAGACCAGATCGCCAAGTCGCTCAGCGCTCTCCCCGTGCACATTCCCAGCCTCCAATGGTCTCTCTGCTTTCACTATCTCTGCGTCATCGCGGAGCTCTGCCTTGGACCTGAAAACCCTGTGGGCTTTCGCACATTCCTTACCTATTATAGTCACGCTACGCCCTCGGTGTAAATACCGAATGTAAAGAGAAATTTTATCTCTAGAATTGTCCAGAGTGCTCAAATTACGAGTCATGGCCTTGATTCTGAACACGCTGAGTCCGAGTCACTAACTAGTCTCGGCTAGCCAGATCTAACACCATTTGGTCTATATTGGAAATTTACCTTTCTTGTAATGATTGGCAATCACCGTCACGGTGTTGTTCACCGTCTGCTGGGACTGCCGTCGCCGACCGATGAGCTAAAGGGA
Source organism: Leccinum uliginosum (assembly GCA_038091455.1). Classification (NCBI taxonomy): domain Eukaryota; kingdom Fungi; phylum Basidiomycota; class Agaricomycetes; order Boletales; family Boletaceae; genus Leccinum; species Leccinum uliginosum. The sequence continues at coordinate 39,891 of JBBPOM010000082.1, forward strand.
AAAAATATTGTAGCACTGCAGGGTGAGGTACCGGTGCCGTTTGTCTTGACGGCAACCTGATCGCCAAGCTAGGCCATTGAATAGATAATTTTCTCTGCCTGCTGTGACTTCCGAGTCTGGCGAGATAAGGTCATGCGACTCATGCCGGTACTAGATCGATTCAATCGTCCTGCTGGTAAGCATGGAAGTAAGGACCACATATATATCGACTAGTCACAGCTCTTGCAAGTACCACGTCCAACATCATTCCCAGATGTCCAGTAACAACGCCGACTTCCCATTCTACAACCACTTTCAACCTGCTACTGGCACTGCCAGTGGTGCCACTGTAGCTCCATTTGACTTGACGCCTGACCTTTCCCGCAACTACTACGCTGGGATACTGAGCAGTGCACAAAGTCCAAGTGTGCCAACCACTTTCACGCGCAGTCACACACCATCCACCCACAGCCAGTCCGTCGTTTCAGCCAGTGCTGTTGGTAGAGACGACGACGACCAGGCCCGCAAATTGCTTGATAAGCGGAACCTCGAAATAGCTGCTGACCTTGTCATCGTGGATGCCGTCTTGCATGGAAATTGGACCAACGTAGACCCGAAATACTTGGCTCAAGCCTGTGCAAAGACTGGGCACGGTGAGTTTGATATCTACTTTACATAAGGGTTGTGAGTCCATTAATGACTCTCGTTCCAGTGACCTCGTGGTCCGATAGCAGGCGGAAAATGGTGGGTAAATCGTTTCTCTGTCGTGAAAACTACTAACACATCTTTCACAGTTGGTCAACCAACTGCAGACGTTCCGCACCAGGATGGCAAAGTCCGCGGAGGACTTTGCAGAGATGTATAACCTGTCCTCCGTTGTCGATCCTGACAACCTCTTGCCACCTGCAGAAAGGTCGGCTTCCATCAGTAGGCAGTGTGAAGAAATAATTTCTCCGACAAATTGGAAGCACCATTATCTCCATGAGATCGATCCCGAGACGGTGAGTTTGCATCGAATATCATTGATGTAGCATACCCTTGACAAATATTACAAGCAAACATTCAATCTATTTTCCAATTCTATTTTCTTGCAATTCCATTCAAGCTTCTGGTACACAAACGCCTTGTCCCCGCTTTCGCGCCTGGAACCTGACAACATCCCGTGGAACACGACTCCCATCCGACTACTGGCAGTATCAGCTGCCGCAGTAAGTATTTCAACTCCTGGCGCAATTGGATAACGACTCACTGATGCTCATTCCAGCTGGCTTGCGGCCTCCGCCAGGTTTGGCAGCCGGACCGTGACATCACTGGTATGCCAAAGCCCTTGACTGCCAGTGGAAAGCGCGTCTCCACCAGCACACGCCGCTATCCAACGGACTACCAGAGTCTCGAGCTCAAAGTCGTCCAGGGGATGCACAAGGTAGTGCATCACGAGTGTCCAGATGTCCAACTCGCATTCCAAAACCTGCTTGTTAGGATTCACGAAGACGGGCTGTGAGTATCCCTGATAATTTTTCGATTTCAAAAATACATTTCCGAGCCCTACTTACTTCCAAACAGAAAGCTTAAGGATGCCGACCGTGCATCAAGGGAGGATTTCTTTATCCCTTCCGCATCGGACCTGCGGTCGCTGCTTTTTGACACGCACGTGCCCCATCAACCAACTCGCCCATCTTCTCAGGCCAATGCTGCCAGTGGTCCGTCTTCGCAGGCCATTCAAGTTGCTGGCCCAAATTTACATGTGTTCGCTGCCACTTACAACAGGGATCTGGGTTGGGTACTGTAACGATGGATTGAGTGGCAACTTGCTTTGTTATGATGTACTATGTTCAATACATTGTAAAACTACCTTGTTTGCTGAACGATGTTCTCTCGCCCCTCTGACGATTTCGTCCGCCGAACGACATACGGGTCTATGGCGGGATATTTGCACAATTGATACTAGTAGTAGATGAAGTTGTGCCACGAGCACCGTGAGCACCGCTACAGTAACTGCGTGTTTTTTTACCCACTGGCAGCGCGTTAAATAAAATCGATACCTTGCGGGAAAATCAGTCTAACGCGCCAACTTTTTGTCCATCATACACGCACACCACTAACTTGAAAGGTTTTCACACATTGTATTGTAATAGGATACATGCATATTTAGGACTAGTAGTAGAAACTACACACGGGTCTGCGAAGCCGAGATGCTGAACTTGAATGCGATGATGCTGACCATCATGAACGGTCGTCATTGCATTCGTCGTCGCGTCGTGCCGTCTTCGTGTCGTCGTGCCGTCATGTTGAGGGCATGCGCTGGTGTCGTGTGGTGACGCTGGCCGGGTGGACAAGGTCTGGCGGGGTGTGGTGGGCCCGGTGGGTGAGGGAGAAAGAGGAAGAGGGAGAGAAGCGGGCACCGTGCCACGTCTTCATCGTTGGCAAGTCGTCGTGGTGTCGTCATGGCGTCACGTTGAAGGGCATGCGCTGGCAGCGTGGTCGAGGTCTGGCGGCGTGGGGTGGGTGAGGGAGAGAAAGTGAGAGAGGGAGAGAAGCAGGCACCGTCGTCGTCGTCACATCGACATTTGTTGTCGACGTTGCGCGTGAATGAGCAGGATGCTATGGCGCTACAAATGCACAAAAATTCTCACCGCGTTCATCATTGCGCGTGCCGCGTTCTGGCGTTACAAATCATTACCATCTTTTTGTCTGTCCTCGTCGGTGACCCTCACCGTGACACGGCCTCACTACCCTTGTCATGCTCTTAGTTCGTAGTACTTAGAGGGAACTTATGTGGATATATGCATATATTCCATGACTTGACAATGTCTATATCGCGTGCACCGAATGACTCGCACCGAACGGCTAAATCGAGCACAAGTGTCCCAAAAGAATCGCGCCATTTTTTTGGGCTTGGGGTTTGGGACGCCATATTCTTTGTGATATATACTCGTAAATACAAAGTCCCCGACTCCCACGAAGTGGAGGAGGGTTTGTAATTGCAGCAAATGGCACAACCTCCAAGCAAACGGACCCATGCGAAGTTTTTACTAAATAGAGACTATTTGTCATCATCTCTCGCCCCTTATCGTCGCCGTGAACGCCCCTCAAAGTTGCGTTGAACGACATACTACGGGTTCTACAATGTGAGCGTCGCTTTAAATGTACGTGTTTCGTCACTGACAGATTGTAGGTTTACTGGAAAACCGTTTTATGTTGAACCCTGTGCACCGTTAATCCCTGCTTCTGAAACCCCCGAAATATCTGTAACATTGTTGGCAAACTCGTTGAACCGTTGTGCATCGTTAATCCCTGCTTTTGAAACCCCTGAAATTTTTGTAACATCGTTCGCCAATACGTTGCACCGTCATCGCTTGATATGTGAAGAGTGTGAATTTGAGTTCGTCGGATGTGTTTCCATATGTGGTTCTCGTGAGTGTTTTTGATGCTGCGTCTCGTGCATGTCTTACCAGGAGCCTTGAGTATTTCGTGTCCCAGAATATTACATAGTATGGACCTTGATAAATGATTGACTGGCCGACTGCAAAACCTGGATTGCCACGCTTTTGAAATAGCCGAAAACCTACATTGGCCCGAACCTCGATGTGGTTCTGGCTACAATTGCCAACAAACATACTACATCATACAACACGCTAGATAAATAATAGAGGAACACTAAAAAAGTTGCAAACAAACAAGTAATAATGTAAATCGGCCGTAAAGCTGCCAACGACTCGGATTCAATCCTGAGGTCTTCAAGATTTAGCAGGATCCAAGACCATCGAGAAAAAATATCATACGTGACAATCATTGTTGGATAGAAATCGTCCGTAAATTATGCTCGAAGATCATCCAAAAGTACTGCGCGCTAACGGATGCAGCATCCTTGAACGGATTTTGTCCGAAGACCAGTCGCTCAATGTCTCCCTGCGAAAGGTAACGACGAAGATGCATCTCGCGCTCTTCGTAGGTTCGTTGTACATGGAGAAGCAATTTTGTTATAACAATTTTTTCTTGGAGCGCTTCTCTGAAGTCTTCCATCATGCCATCGAATGACTTCACATTTATGGGGGGAGGGAGGGTCTAATTTGTAGAGCTGAGTAATGTTTGTACTTAATAACATAAAGCGAGGCCACTAACCAGCAAGCAAGCCGCAGTTTCCAGGCATCTAGAGCAGTGCTTCGGGTGGTCCAATGAGTCGAGCTGCGGACAGCGGAGGCGATATCGTGATGTGGACACGATGCGAGGTTTGCAACGAAGGACAGGAAGCTGTTCCCCCGGAAGTAGCTTGAATTGGGTTGAGGGGAGGTTTTCGAGAGACATGGGCCCACGGGTAGGCGACTTTGACATAATGAGCAGGCGGGTAGCTGACACAACTGCTATTCGGGGGATTTGTCCGACTATAAATCCTAATAGCAAATGTGACCGTTACAGGGTCAGATCCAGCTGCGATGCGTCACATTCCATGATATGATACGAGATTAGATGAGGTGGTGCTATCTTATCATATCTACTCGTGTCGGGATTTTCCGCACCTGCCAATAAGTAAGTAAGAACTGCCACGCCCATATAGTTAGCTTGAGTGCGATGTTTTAGGCTTACTTGTGCATTTGGTGTTTTGTGATAACCCTTGATAATCAATGTCACATCGGAATTGATCGAAACACCATCTTGATAATGCTGCCGTCAATATTCGATTACCAGAAGTAGCTGTGGAACGCATGCAACCGGCGTACCGGAACCAAGATGGAACCCTGGTACTTACAAAAGGCTGTAAGCGTATGTTCTCCATTGATCATTGTAATGCATATCTTCTTTGTCTTTGGTTCCGGAAGGGAAGTTGGGCGACTGACAGGCCTAGTTCGTCTCTGGTGTCCTTTTCACAACATCATATTTCGATCGCTCGGGTAGGGCGGGGAGGGGGGAGGGAGGGAGATCGGTTAGGCTGATCGGGTTCTGGATGATGAACGGGGTCGCGGTGGTGTTGAAGCACGTGCGGAGAAGGAGACGAGTGGGCGTGGTGTGAGGACGGATGCCGGTGGTGCCTTTGGTGTGATATACACCAGTGAGCAAATTGCTCAACTCGTTCGGTACGACATGGAGATGGCTGTTCATGGAGGGCTGAAGACAGATTCGAGGACCCCTCCTCTCGGGCGCACGCACTATGGACGGCAGTTTGCCTCGTCCTACACACGTGTTGCCCGTATCACGTAGTATCGATACGTCGAGTGCAAACACTTTCCTATCCTTGATCGAGCTCGAGAGCGAATCCCATTGGGCCTTTCGCATCTTGTGGGGATAACGAACGCAAAATACACAGTCGAAGCCAGTGGCACGGACTGATTGTGGCACCGCTTGTCGAAGAAGTCACGCCAGCTATTCCGCATAACGACAAAAGAGAACAGTAAGCACGAGCCCGACAATAAAAGTGAGTACGAACGCGAGTCCTTTCATCGACCCAGTGTCCACAGGACCCATCTCTGCCGTCTCTACCAGCAACCTCGCTCCATTTCAAACACCGACTCTGCACGGTCTTTGCTCGGCGATGCCCGCGTCGACGTGTCCATCCGACATATTTCCTCCCGCGTATCTGTCCAAATCCCGGGCTCCAATGCTGAAGTGCTCGTTTGCAGGCGTATACAGCGGTGCGAACGTGGACGAGGATTGAAGCAGGGTAGATCGTTGTGAGGTGGCAGAGATTTAAAAAAAAAAACGTCTGGTTCGTGCTCCGTCGTGTCTGTGAACGAGAGAACAGGTTCGATATAGGAAGCTGTTATGACGTCAAATTGCTTTTGCTTGGTCGTGCACATTCGACCAGACAATTCAAGGTGTGGATGTTGTCCTCCAGGCGGGGTAATAACCACCTAACGGAGAATGAGCTGTCACTCTTGAGGACAATACATACAGAACCCTACCGGCAAGGACGAGGCGCATGCTTCAAGACAACTGCTGCATTGAAACCTCATCTCGAAACAGAAAAAATGCGTCGACGGCCAGCGCAGCATCATTTATCTCAATTCAATGATACAAGTTTAGGTCGCTGTCTCGATAAGTTCGTGAGCGGTGTTTGAAACATTGATAAGTTCACCTTACGATGTGATTGGAACGATATCCAGTGCTGTCCAGTAGATGGGCGTCTGATACGCTTTGATGTTGATGTTCGGATAGACGACTCTAGGTGTCGTTTTGTAGAACTAAGACGAGATTTAGTGATGCGTGTGGTGAACTTGGAGTTGGCAACAAGCTTGTTACCCTGTACTAATGACCAGCACGGTCTGCGTCGTGTAGTAACTTATTCTAGCCAATCCATTGGATAGCGATACAACATTGAGCAGCCCAGCATCTTTTTTCCCCCGAAATTCGCCTTCTACAAAGGCCCCATGCGTGAGCAGCTTGTCAGGGAAATCGCAATAACATAAGTACGCGCCTTCCGTAGAACATTCAGAGGGGTATGCATGTCGAGAGCTGGTCTACACAAAGAAGACGCCGTGTTCGGGTGGCGTGGATCAGAGTAAGAACTGTGTCAGGATGAGGTGGAACTGTCGTGCGTGCGCAGAAAGGACGTAGAATTAAAATTACATAATTTGCACTGGGAAAGAGTGGGTCGATGTGGTTGTACGCGGAGAGTACCTGTCGAGGAGATTTATGTACTTATGTAACGAATGAGGAGAAGGAAGTAAATTACCGTCACGAGTCTCGTCGAAGCGGTGTGAGGTGTAAATGTCGACGGGTAACGACCGAATAATTTCACGGCAAGCGCTGCGCCAACAATCAGCATTTCAGCGCCCCCTTGGATGTAGGGATGAGTCCTGTGCCGTCCCATGCTGAGTATATAATACGCACCAATATTTCCGAGGTCTGGATGGATGCGATAACTTGGGAAACTCTTATACATAAGTATCTTTTGCAGGTGATAGTACGAGGCATGGTCATTCCCTTCCTGAACCACGACGATGCCAACGTCCAATCCTTTGGAGTGCACAATACACCGCCCAGGTTATAAAAATTGCCGGGGATTGGCGAGTCACTCATGCACGGCGGAGCGCCTCGATCACCTTCCCCCCGATACTTTATGCCACATATCTACGCGATTTCGTGCTCGAACTCGCATCCCCTTCCATCGCGCGTCTGGAAAGAGTAAGGTCATCCTTTGTAAGCTGTTCGTCGCGGTACCTTTCCCATCTTCGTACCCATCCGTCTGGCAGATGAACGCTCCTCTGACAGATTGTGTCGCTGGCATTGAAGATCGCCCCGGGTTCTCCGTCGATATGGCCGGATTACATCGTGTCGCTCGTCGAATTCCCGTCTAGTCACGGAGGCTGAGGTGGGGATGGCAAACCTGATCGCTGTAAGCAAGTGAGGATCACACACTTTTCTTCCCTCTACGCCTCCACGTGCGTCAGACCGGAAACCCGACTCAGGGTTCAGATGCAACAGACGCTCCTTGACGCATTATCCCTCGTAGTAGTACGGGCTATGGTTACGATCATTACGCAACCTCAGGCTCGATGTCAAACGTGCGTGCGCGAATTACACTCCGAGGGTTTCTCTCCTGCCTCAGATGGTGCTACAGGATGCAGTCATCGTTACCTGGTGACGCGGGCATTGGTACACGCTCACGCTTCCGCTGCTGGTCTGCGTTGATTCAAGTTCTTCGGTTCAGTGTATCGTGTGCGCCCTGTTCTCTTTACTTGACACCACACCGCTCACTTCAAACACGGCGCCCGCAGCAAGACAACCCTTGGGCTTTCTCGCTCGCTCTGCAACTTATTGTTTCCCTCGGCGACTACTTGAACACGTACGTTGCTGCTAACATCACCTTGCAACTGTAGGTAGTATCTCCGCTCACGCGATCGCAGCTTGTTCAGATTTTCCCTCAACTGTTGCTCGGTCAGTGGTACACCGGCTGGCTTGGTCACTTTGGCGTAGACGAAGAGAAGAGTGAGATGGCGCTTCGGTTTTGGTATCTCTTCCACGAATGACTCTAGAGCGTGGGGTATGGCGAGATGAATGACAAGGGAGGTGGCACGCCACCTGCGGGCGTGGAAGAAGGCAATAAGTAAGCGTCGGTGAATGCCGTCACGGGTATGTCGAGCTCGTGAGGATCTCGAGGAGCAAGGTTCCGTGCCCACCCTAGAGCATATCAAGCAACTCGCCAAAAGGTGTGACAATGGTTCTACATCTCGAATTCGCAATCGGATCCAGCTCGTTACTCAGTCTCGCTGGGCGCCGTAAAGGGCCTGGGGGAAGTTTCCCACGATGCACAGGGCGTAGATCAAGTCGAGAACTTTCAGGTGCCAGTGTTCTCTCATGCGTAAGAACGTACTGATGGTTTTCAGATATCGATATCGGAGAGATATCGACGATACACTCATCGACACGTAAGTATATAGTATTGGCACAATCAGACTGATGAAACGGCTCAGAGTCTGTCCGAGAGGTATAGTACCACACTGCGCCCGCGTGTTAATATTACTAGTTACTGATTGGAATTTAGAGCCCCGATTGTGCCGGATCAGTGTAACCCGGTGTGACCCGACATTGTGCAAATCGGGTAAACTCAGTAGATCATCATCAACAGAAATGCGTAGTAGGTGGGCTTATCTAGTCTGAATCTATGTACTCGAGATCGAAAGAGTAGTATAGGTTACATTTATGGGGCCGTTACAAGGGAAATGCTGTTTTTTGCACATGCGGGGCAAACAAATATGTAGCAACAATGCTTTGCCGAAGCGGGCTTGAAATCTGGCTAGTCCATTGAGATTGATATGATTAGAGATATGATCACAGAGCAAGATCATCTCTGATCTCTGATCCGAACAGAGATATAAGATGAGATATAGAGATATGAAATACATGCGTAATGACGGCTAACTTGAACATGCATAATATAATAATCGAGTCGGGTCTTCAAGCTTCAAGCTTCACTCCCCGCTTCCCGCCTCCCGTTCCCTCCACCCTACAGACGGATGAGTGGCTCTAAGTCCCTCGAGCCTGAGGGGGTTGGACCCAGTAAAAAGATCGAGGACGGTAAGGACGGTGAGAATTTTTCTTCCTGGACGTGGTTGCTACTATTTCCGACTTCGATCCAACTGATCTCCTCGGACAGTTGGACACGATTCAACGACCGCGGCGATACCAAACCTTCCCCTCGTCGGACCGGCAAGTCCGCAAGGTGCTCAACTGGATGTGGCGACAATTGGTTTTCCGCTGCCAAACTATATCGTACAGCCAGATGGGCCCACGATCTCACCCAATCAGTTAATATTTTCCCCACAATTGGACATCAATTCTCCTAATTCGAATTTACCTTCGGATGGTGAGTTTTTTTTTGTCCTCTCAACGTTGACTCATTCACGCACATTCACGTAGATGAATTCGGCTTTATTCTGATGTTTGATGCGTGTGACTGGTGCTCGCTTCGCGTCGAGTCCTACAACAATGTTTCGTTTCTTCTGCTGTCCGGGCGCATGCAGCCCACGCTTTGGCTCCCGGAAGCAGAAGCGCTGAGAACCATCAACAATACTATCCGTTGGCACCGGGCTATTAACCAGAATCCCCATTGGACCCCGATTGAAGTATCCACTCTCAGTTTCAACGACATCGTATTCCGGTCTAGTCTTGACGACTCGACGTTCCGCTTTCTGTTCCTCCGTCATCTCGGCAGCCTACCCGCTATGTTTCTCTCTCACGTTCGGAGCTCAATGCAGGCCCTTCTTTTGCCACCGTTACCAAATACTGTTCAACCCTATCCCCACATGCGCACTGTCCCTAACATCACATCCCTTTTAACGGATGATGTTTTTTGGCTGCGACAAAAGTTACGGTGGGACCCCCGGTGGGGGTTTGATCACTGGCACGGTATTTTTTCTGACTCGGGCGGGTTTACAGTAAGTCTAAATTCATTTTTCGATCACAATTTTTCACTGTTTATCTTTGTTAGGTATATTGGTTCACTGATACAATCACGCGTGACATCTTGCACCACGCCCTACGCAATGTTGGATCCATTGGTTGGCTGAGTGTGGCCGTGCCTGATGAAGATGAAGGGTCCCGTTTCAGGTCAGACACCTCAGTTGTCCTGAAAATGGTTGCCTTCGTTCTGTCCGCAGTAAGTCTATCTCTTAACAAAAGTACCGATAAAATTTCATTTAGCTGTTTCAAGCTCGCTTTGGAAATGGAATCATATCTCGATGATGCATTCTGTCCGCAAGGCGTCCACGCACGCTACATCGAGCGGTTTATGGAGTTAAAGAACCTGATCGAGCCGTTCTTGCAGAGTATCTTAGATGAGTCAAATGCTACACTTAACCGCGCGTCTACACGCGACGCGTTGATAGGTCTGCGAGATTGGCTGTTACTCCGTCCGGTCTACTAGTAGCGCATCCTGTTTTTGTTCTGACGTCTCCATCCTGTAAATAGCATGTACTACCTCGAATTTGAATCCGGTGTTTCCTTCTCCAAGGCTTCTCAGATTCTCACCTCGTGCTCACGCCCCAGTCACGTGCTCTCGGACTTTCCCCTATCGCACACAGCATTCAAGTACTCGAGTCAACGGTTATGGATATTGTTCTCCATCTACATATCTATTTAGATGCGGCGAAATTGTTGATGTTTTTCATCAGGTTTGTGTTCAAGGTACAGATGCTTGGGCATCATTCTCTGAGGAGCTGCACCACACTAGGGCCTGGTACAGGAGCACTACCGGCGGGATTGTCACGGTCACGGTGGACTTGGGACTGCCAGTGCGTACTAGTTGATACGTTACTATTACCTGATGCGGCTGTGACGGTATCTGTTAAACAGTTTTCATAAATACAAAGCTGAAATGCGCTCGTAGCAAGGGATCAAGGAAGCGGGTGAGTTTTGGATGTCATTTTATCGCATTCCGGTTCGTTTTCGGTGTGTTCTACCAACAATAGAACATGACTAGCTAGGTCGCTTCCCGCTCGGTCTGGGACAGGAAGTAAGATCCGATAATATTTTCTTATTTTCAGGATGGCGTTTGATCGGAAGTTCTAAGAAGACGCCCTCCTGGCCCAGTACTGAGTGACTGACTGAGTGACTGAGTGACTCAGTTTCGTCTTCGCGTCAGTGGTCGCTGCTTATGAACTTACTCAGCGAAGAACCCGTCCGACTGCACAACCAGTTCCGGGTCAAGGTTTGGGAAACGCAACTGCATGAGCTTGCGCTATGGTTCCTCCAATGATCGTCGACTATCTGATCTGAGCATGTGTCATGCAAGGGGTTCTTATGCGTACCGGTCCTTTTACGCAGGATAGGTCACCTTGATGTGACATTAAATGCGCGGGCTGTACTGGAAAGCACGCCATATCATTTATGTGTTCAAGTTATCGGGTGATAAGTCGATAAGCAGAACGCTACAGAAGAAACCTGAAACGTCACAAGCACCGGTCCAGTGGGATTCCTGGCGTGTCCTCACAATGAAACGGATTGGGCCGGAGAGGTGTATTGTATGTAGACGCTCAGCTGATTCAACGTACATTCAAACAAATGACCTGCCAGTGTAGTTAGTGTAGGTGTTCTGAGCAGCCTCGTACCGCGAACGCACAGATCATGCACTTTGAGTCATCATATACATACATCATGTATCGCAGTGGGTATCGTAAACGCTGGCAGTGCGCCGCATCGACAACAAGTAAAAAAAGTGGTTGTAATCATACATCTCTTACGTTACGCTCCATTGTCAGAACGCGCGCGACGGGCGGGCTCGTTGAACAAGTTCTCCCGACTCGGACGCGATTTGAGTCTTTATAAGGTTCACGTCCTGGGAACACTAGGTGATCGTCGTCGTCTATTATCCGGTCGCTGAGCCAGTGAATCTTCCCGAGTCAGCATTGCTTCTGCTGACCCTTTTAAATAATTTGTAGCACTCATTCGAGGTTGCCACGTTGACGCGGTGGGCTCGGATGGCTGGTATGTTTGGGTAGTGCCTTGGATGGCTCAGGTGCGTTCGTCGTCGTCCATTCACACTCCTCTCGTTCACTTGTTTCGTTTCCAGCTAGCGACCTTGTTTCGACTCGTTTCGAGTCGCAGTGCTCGAAGTTGCATCATCTAGTACACGTCCCGATATCTGCCTCCCCAGGTGATACTTTGGTTCGTCATCTCGTAAGGATTACCCGCAGACGGTTATTCTCCACTCATTCCTGAACGTGACAAAGTTGACCCCGCTTCCCTTCCCCCGACTTCATTCCACCCTACGCTTGTTCCTACCACTCCTTCCTCGCCCACACCCTCAACTCCAAATCATGTCAAGAATAATCGTGTTCCTTTGGAACCCTCCGCTGTCATACTTGCCTCCCCCCTCCCGGCCGCACTGATACGTCTGTAGAAGATTATCATCTACCAAAACACTGATGAGACCTTCCTGACAGCTCATGAAACCGTTCGTCCAGGACTGGACAGCCAAAAATGGTTACATTATTCGCCCCCTTATTTATGGGTCACGAGTCATTTCCCTAAAAAATCTTACAGCGAGCATCTTACAGTACTAGTGGCCATGTCGACTACAACATAAAGATCGTATCCTATCTCGCAACCTTCGTCGGGTCCCATCCCTGGATCCCGTCCCTATCGCCCTCGCCATCGCCCTCGCCACACTACGCCCAAAGCCCACTCAGATCTCCCACTGGCTAGACGCGCAAGACTCGGCGCACGCTATCCTAACTACGTCCCCCGAGCGAACCCGCAAACCCTCAGAGACCTACACCCTCGTCGAGAACTTCTGCCTCGGCACCCGCCGCCTCGAAATATTCGGTCGAGCCCGCTCCTCCCTCCGCCGTGACTGGGTCACCGTCCTCGCGGAGGGTGAACACGGGCTCGTGCCAGACCTACTGCGGGACCGCGTGACGTTCATCCCAGACGGCGCGCGCGCGCGGGAGAGGGACGACTGAGAGGAAATGGTCAAGAGGCTTGCCGCGATCGGTGGTGGACGCTGTATCGTGCCGAGTACGCAGGATATCGAGACGTTCAGGCCAAAATCGCCCGTGAGGTCGGGCGGGCCGGGCGGAGGGGGTGGTGGCGGAGGGGGCGTCAGTGGTATTGTCGGCGTTGGCGTTGAAGTGGGCGGCGTTACCGGGGAGTGGGTCTGAGCCCTGGCCGGGCACAAGGCGGTCACCCGAACGCAGCCTGGCTCCGAACCAGGTGGGCCAGAACACGATGATGGTACCCCCGATGATGGGTATGGGGCGTCGGCGGGGGATGGGCATCGGCGTCGGGATGCCAGTAGACATGGGCGCAGGCGCGTGGCCGCCGGGCATGGGCAACGTGAACATGAACATACCACCGATGATGGGCATGAACATGGACGAGATGCCAGGTGCGCCGTTCGATCATGCACCCGTACAAGGTGCGATGGGTCACCAACTCGGTCTTGGCACGATATAGATGGGTGGCGAGAACCCAGAGGGAGTGGTGTGGGAGGGGCATGGGAGACGGAATGATGATGAACGGGATGGCAATGGGCAACATGGGATTGGGCGACATGACGACCTGGCGGTCCCGCTGCCTCTCGGCAATGACCTAGTCAAGTGACTCAAGTTTGTCCTCCCACACAACGACTACACCTACCTCTGCATCATGATGAGCAGCACCAAGGTCATCACGAAACAAACGCAGTCTCGTTCTATCCACTTCCACCAAAATATCCTACAAGACTCATCCGGCGCGCAACCCCGTGTCTTTCGAGCTCTTGTCTCGTCTACAAACCGGCAACCGCAAAAACGCCCACCCGGTCCCCGTCGTCGTCATCGCACGCGACGACACACCGAAACCACCATCGCCAAGAAGCTCAGTCTCAAGGAGCTCCGCCTTGCCTCGGAGGATCTCCTCACCGAGTTTTTCGGTCTCGATATGAACTCGCGTGCGTCGCTTCATCTGCATCGTGTCTCGACTCGCACTTCATCCCATCGCTCGCAGTGTCTCCCCCCTGACGCTGAACAAGGACACCTTTCCTAAGGTCGTCACCGTGATCAACACTTCCATCGAGTCATCTGCGACGTTTGCAATCCATGCGTGCTTTTCGACATTGATCCTGTCCGGAAAAGACATCATCACACACCTCAAGAGCCTCGAAACCAAGGACCTCAAGG
>JBBPOM010000083.1:0-53814 GCA_038091455.1 Leccinum uliginosum
TAGTTAGCTTGCTCGCTGGCAAGAGCGACGCTCTGGTCAACTATGGCGGCAGCCCTGAGATAATCGTCATCACGAATGGCAAGGTGAGCAAACTTTGTTCGCTCCGTCGTCCACGACGTTGACTGACTGCGCCGACAGAACGGTGGTATGGCTTACTTCCCGTTCTTTGGTGGATTTACCCGCGGCGACTTTTTCACGAAGCTCTTGAAGTCGCGGGGTCTTATGCTTGGCATGTTCCGGTCTAGTCTTGGATATTAATAGTCGTAGTAGTAGCGTTTCATGTTAGGGTAGTAATCATATTCCTTTGCTTCATTCCTTGTCACATCATCATCGCACGACTAATCTGACGTCCCACGCCGACTCCCACTTGATCAGAGATGTCATCCATCGCATCCCCGCCACCCTCCGTCATCATCCCTCCCCGCCCGCTCGAACCTGTCGCGAGCGGCCGACGTCTCCCCATGAGGAACAAGGACTTCTTGAACAAACACGGCCACAGACACCATTCAGTCGACCCAGAAAAGGCCCCTTATCCATTGAGTTACGATAGGCACGTCCTCGAGCTGTGAGTTTGCCAGAAATCCGTGCTTCCCGAGTTCCCCGCTTAGCATGCGCGCCTCGTAGCGAGGCCCTGGACCTCAGTCTCTTCTTGCGTGTCGTAAAGTCTGTTTCAGTTGCACCCTTCACCAACGGCCCACCGAACCGTTCGCTTGATCTCGGATGTGGTGTACGTCCCTTGCGTTTCGCTCTTGTCTTTTGCCTCATTTATATATCTCCAGGGTGGAACGTGGGTTCTGGAGGCTGCCAAGCAATGGCCAGATTGCCACTTTGTATGTATTATTGACCGAGGAACGGCTCCCTCCGTTTTCACGAGCTATCTTTAGGTCGGATTCGACCTCGTCGACGTGCAACTGCCCCTATCACTCCTACCATCTGGGATCGCCAGACGCATAATATGGTTGCATGGCAACTTGTGAGTGTCATCTCCGTGCAGGTCGTAGAATCCGTCCAAGGCTGACGATATCTCCCAGTTTGACGACCAAGTTACCCTTTGACGACGATGAGTTTGACTTTGTCCGGATGAATAATCTGGGCAAGGGTATCCCTGAGAACAAGGTCGGTGTTGCCCACTATCATGCCGTGGCTCTCACATTCTCTGACATCATGTCCACAGTGGGGAGTATTGCTCGAAGTAAGTCGCGTGGTCGAGATAACGGATACTCTTGACACATTTGCCCAACGACAGGAAGTCCACCGTGTACTCAGTCCAGGTGGTGTCGTTGAGGTGATTGAGCATGGTATGCATGTTCCTCGTCCTTGGTGACGCCTGACGACGGTGTTATCAGACATCGTATTTCCTACCCTTCCAAGTTGGTTCACGGCGCCCCTCCACGTCCGCAATAAACGATCCGACTCGATCCACCATCCGACTAGTATGCATCACCGAGAAGAAACGCCTCCGCCTTCATCGGGGGACTCGAAACCATTGCCACACGACCACGCATTGCTCGAAAGTTTGTACTATGGCGTATTCGAAAATCGGTTCATTAATTTACGACCCACTGGTGGGTAACTCTGCCTCGCCCTGCCGTGGCTGGCGTATTGACCAGACATGAAGCTGTCCTTCCCATTCACTTCACGTCCACATTTCGCCATGTGATTTCTGGGCCGATCGTCTATTTCCGTATGCCTGCGATTCCACCCCTACAAGCACTCCCGCAATCATTGCCGACCAACACGTTGTTGTTGAGTGGGGAATCCGAGTCGGCCTGTCAGCCGACTGCTACGCAACCGTGTTCTGTTTCTTTTTCCTCTTCTACAGATTCGAGACGAACGAGCCAATCAACAGAGAAGTCGTCTCTGTTTGAGCGCAACTATCTCATATCGGACGCGAACACACAGCTGTCCAGCCATTGCGGTGACCCTCCTTCCTCTCCTATTTTGGCGCCAGTTGGACATGGCACCAAGTTGCCGCTGTATTTTATAGACTCGTCGTCTGCTGAAAGCACGACGGGATGTGGGGCCGACTCGTTCCTGATGGCCCCACTGGGGGAGGTTGACAAGCTGAACGAGAGCATGCTCGCAATGCAACTGTACCACAGCTACCAGAACGTGCTAGCTAGTCAAGAGTCGATGTGGGAAGAGCTCATGGATAGGATGAGAAATCGACCGAGCGAACTGACCGAGTTGGGATGGGAGAACGATCCGGAATTGAGTGAACCGGAGAGCAGGGTGAGGTTTGAAGTGCTCGTCGAACGATATAAGCGGTGAGTAGGTGTCTCTGCATGGTGTCTCTGATATTGAAAGGATGTAGGGACATGCAAGCACGGGTATCGCTCTGGTGTTCGTTGGCCGATTTGGGATGGCCAGTTCCCCCACGTGAAGCACTGTCGAAAGCAGAGCTGGTGGAGGAAGAAAGGTTGCATAACGCGATGCTGGAGGCGAGGCAATTCGCAAGCGTTGATGACGTGCAAGCGTATTGCCGTTCTTTGCGCGCTCTAGTGGGCACGAAAAACTGCTGAGCTCGCCGGATCGCATCACATCGATTTCTCTTATCTTTTCATCAGTTTATTGATATTAGGCTGGCCATTTGGACACACCTGTAGCGATCAGAGCACGACCCTTATACCTTGACGAGATGATACCTAGCAATGTATGTATTAGAACGCCCTTCTCTGTATGCAAGAACCGCTTGGCTTTCGGTTCTTGCGTATGGAGAAGGGAGTACTTCTATGACTCGGACTCGGAAATTGCCGAGAGTTGTTGGCAGCTGCATTTTTTCGTTCTGAACAAGTTTTGAGCGTATGCCATCAAAAAACAAGTCAAAGTACGCAGAATCAGCTTCACGGAAAAAAAAGAACGCAAATGTAGCGCACACCTCGACGTGGAGCTGGTCCTTGCTAACCGATCATACCACCACCGAACTACCGCCAATATTCACGAGGGACGGCAGGTGCGTCTTAGTTCGTCGAGTACCTTGGCGACACCGACGTTCGATACAGCCATTTCTTCTCCATCGTCGGTTCAGCCATCAAGATCTATTCCACATCCTCGGGAAAGATCATATCCACCCTCCCCGGATCCCAGGACGAGGGCCACACCGACGTCATCACCTCCGCAGCGCTGAGCCCACAAAACGCGTTTCAGCTGATCACCGCATCGCTCGACGGAACGCTCAAGGTATGGGACTTGCTCGAGGGTGTCCTGTTGCGCACGATCGACCTCGACCAGCCCATACATCACCTGTGCTCTCATGAGAAAATCAGGGACCATCTCTTCGTCGCCGCCCTCAAGAGCAGAACGAGCTCCAAGGATGCGCGTGAGTCTCCTACAGGCGTCTTTCTCCGACACAGCTGCTCATCCTTTGCAGCGCCACCTACCCCCCGGCCCGGTCAGGCCAACAACCCTCCAGACAAGAGCTGCATCGTGCTCCGCGTTTCCCTCAAGACCCATGGCACTGGCAGCCCAAACAAGGCTCTGAAGCCGTCCCAGGTCGTGCCGATCGGAAAAACCAGAGAGACGGCCGGCCTCGCCATCTCCGCCAGCGGAGAACGACTGATCGCCATCGCCGGACACAAAGCGTACGTCGCCCACCTCTCCAACCTCAAGTCCGGGTTCACCAAGTTCGTGTCTCCGGAGGCTCTCACCTGTCTCGCCGCCCACCCGTTCGAGGACTATTTTGCAACCGGCGACGCCAAGGGTGTCGTGCGACTGTGGTACTGTCTCGATCCCAAGCTTGTCAAGGTGGTTGGCGTAGAAAAGAAATCGCAGACTTCGACGCTACATTGGCACGCACACGCCGTCTCGTCTGTCGCTTTTACCACCAACGGTGCGTATTTGCTGAGCGGTGGTGAAGAGTCGGTCGTAGTCATATGGCAGCTGCATTCCGGCAAACGCGAATTCGTCCCTCGAGTTGGCTCTCCGATAAAAAATATTGTCATCTCACCACCGAGGGCAGCAGAGGAAGAGTATCTTTTAGGTCTTGCAGACGCCAGCTACGCGTTCGTGAGCTCCTCCACGCTCAAGCTTTCTCGTGTTTTTGCCCGGATCAAACTAGGTACACTATATCTTGTCTGTCCAACGTACGACGCCTCACCATGATATAGATCCACTTGTATCGAATTCCCGGTCATCGTCGTCCTCGACACCCCTCGCATTCCACCAGCCCTCGGAAACCCTCATCCTTCCCTCCTCTCATCCCTCTTCTCTTCAAACCTACTCTCCGTCCACGTTTTCTCTCGTAGGCGAACTCGAAGTTTCGCCTTCAAATCGCGTTTCCAGACGTGAGGAGAAAGCCCTTGAACCTGCCCGTGTTGAGCGCGCTGTTGTTTCTTTCACTGGCGAATGGATGGCAACGATAGACAGGCGGGAAGGTGACGAGTCATTCCGTGGCGAGATATACCTCAAATTCTGGTACTGGGATAAAAAAACGGCGTTTTGGATATTGAACACGAGGATCGATCGACCTCATGGGTTGGCCAAAGTCACTTCGTTGTCGTTTCGTCCGGGAATTGAGGATGTGCAGGTCGTAACAACGGGGGAGGACGGAAACGTGAAGACATGGCGAATACGAAGGACGAGGGACAAGAAAGGGTGTGAAGAAGGTGAGCTTTCTTGCCGATCCGCCGAGATCGCGAATCGAACCCTAATTTACGACGGCAGTTTCATGGACGTCGAGATCAAGTTTCAGTCTCAGATCTGATATCCCTAGACACATATCGTGGTCGCGCGATGGATCTGTCATGGCTGTGCCCGTCGGCGGATCCGTCGTGCTCTACGATCCTGATACCAATGCTGTCCGGCAAGCGTTCATTATACAAGAGTGCCGTCAACCCTGTGAAGCACACTTCATTGGCAAAAGATACTTGGCTGTCGTGGGAGGGGTAGACTTGGCCGTTTGGGACGTTGTTTCTCAGTCAGGTGCCCATTTCTCCCTATCATCGTCAATGACACGACGTTGACGATTTATGGTCCTAGTAATCTGGCATCAAAGAAACCGGTATCGTTATAGCATGATTATCTCGCATCCTCACCATGATACCTTCATCACCATACATTCCAAAGTCCTAGACTCAACGTCGTCAACGATCACGCTTTTTCGCACCGCCTCTCCCACCCCACTCATGGAACACACTTTTCCATTCGGCATTCTCAACATCGCCTGGTTTTACCAATCGCCATCACCCAAGCTTTCCAACGACTTCTCTCTAGTCGCTCTAACGCACAAATATAGCGTCGTAGTCATGGGTAACGATGTTGTTCTCCCTGAAGACCCCGGAGCGTCTGCCAAGTCACTTGCAAAGAAATGCCCCGCCGCTCCACAAAGATCGTTGTTCGAAGAGATGTTTGGCGTTTCTGCCATCACTCAACTAACAACGGACGCCCAGACTCGAGAAGCAGCGACGGATCTGGGATCGGAAGGGGGCGGCGTCTCTGTGCCTTGGAGAAGTAGTGACACGACCGGCTTCTTCGATGCGCCTTCGCATCTTATGCCGCCTATAGAGACGTTCTTCGATCCTCTGATTGATTCGTTCTTGAGACTGCGGACTACGGACGATGAGACTTTTGTGGCACAAGCACAGGACGGGGTGGCCGATGCGGAGGAAGATATGCAAGCCGAAGCCGTTCAAGAAGAGGTCGCGCTTGTGGTTCCATCGGTGGTGGTGTCCAGCGAAGCAGTTCTCGATGTGTTCGTCCCACTTTTCAAAGAAATGGCAGGTATGTCTGTTCGATGATCGGTGCTTCACGACGTGTTTCTCAATCCGGCCACAGACGCCCCCGATTATGCTTACCGATCCGACAAATCTGTTGTACCACCGAAGGCTCTCAATGGGTCAACTCATTTCACCCGTTTTCAGAATCAGAAAAAAAATCACATCCATTCGGATATCCAACCCCTCTTGCCAGACCGATCCATGCCTTTGATCACCGCCACCACCAAAAGTTGTCGAAAACGCAGCAGAGCATCCCTTGGTTGAAAATGCTTTCAAATCACGGGCACGTTACAAAGGGGGTTTGGGATGATAATATTGTCGAGCATTTCATACATCTACACCAGTGCATTCCCTCCGCTAGCACCTTGTCACAATGCAACACTCGAGAGTCATATCTTGTCGGAGATGTAGCCTAGTCGAACGAGGACGGTATGTAGGAGATGGTGCGTCGTCTAGATGTAGCCTTAAAAATCGAACCTGCTACTTTCTGTGCCAGGAATGCTTGAAGCTGAGGAGCAGTAGCACACCCCTCATTACGTCCGTTGAGGGTTCCACCGTCGTCGATGCGAGGGAGAGCAACGATAACGCCGAGTCCATGCGCCCGTCGTTGGAGGAATCGCTGTCTTCCG
Organism: Leccinum uliginosum; assembly: GCA_038091455.1. Lineage (NCBI taxonomy): Eukaryota > Fungi > Basidiomycota > Agaricomycetes > Boletales > Boletaceae > Leccinum > Leccinum uliginosum. The sequence goes on from JBBPOM010000083.1 coordinate 6,344, forward strand.
AAGGCTCGTCAGACTCGAATCTGACAAACCGTTTGGATAGCTTGCGACGCTTGGCTTGCCGTTCGCATGCCCATTCCAGCGTTCGCATTCTCTTCCACCTGACGGGCTTTATCTCTTTGTCCTTGCCCTTGTCCCGTCCTCGCTCGTCCGTCCGGTCGCGCTCGTTGCTGTCGACCTCGGTAGAACCAGTCACGTTCTCCGCCGCGGTCTGCGGGTTTACGTCTTCCATGCCGCTATTCTGGGGCGCCTCTCCGTCCTCGACGGACATCTTGGGGCGCTCTACCGACCTTGACGTCACCGTGTTCAGAGTGTCGGACATGATTCTAATCCCGACGATCGCGCAGGATGTGATGACGTTGAGCCCTTCGTCCTCCGCCTGCCCCGAAATCGGAGCTGGAACTGAAGCTGGAACAGGAGCGACAGCTATAGCAGAAGCCAGAGCCGGAGCCGGAGCATGAGGAACCTGAACTTGACCCTGCGCCTGCGCGTTCGAAGCCAGCGTGGCGTTGTGCGACGGCGAGGACACGCTGCGCAGACACGAAGCGGCGTCCGCAAGGGCCGCACTGGCCATCGTCGTTACCGTCTCCGTCGTCGTCGTCTTGCTTGTCGTCGTCCGTCTAGAGAGAGGGGGAGACTTGACCGACCTTTCGACAACCAAGACCGGAGGACCCTGGGGCGGCTGACCCCGCTTGGACGTCTGCCGTTTGTTCTGAAACCAGATCGTGACGGTCTTGTAATCCCTGTGTGAAAGAAGAAGGGGGGGATGAAAACGAAATCGAGTTGGGGATGATTTTGTTCGTTCGCTCTCCTGCAGAGGATCGATTACTCACATACCCAGCTCGGCCGCGAGGTCCCTTTTTTGCTGACGGGAGGGATGGGTGTTTCGTCTGAACATGTCTTCGAGGCGGGCGAGTTCTGCAGTGGACACGCGGTGGCGAGATTTTTTGTTGCCGGATGTCGTCGAGGTCTTCGAGATAGTACCGTTGTCGCGCGGGCCGCAGAGGTTCTCTTTGCCGCCGACTGATAGTTTGGCAGCGGTGGAACGACGGGTGCTTCTGGGTGCGGTGCACATTATTAGATCTGTCGAAACGTGTCAAAGGTGGGATAGGCCGGACGAGCAATACGCTCAGGGGGGAAACAAGTTTGGCTCAGTGCGGCTGACAGTCACGTTCATGCCCAGTCTTTCTGATAATAAGTATGGGTGTGCAGACGTCACCTGGTCGATCGATTCGTGAAATATCAGATCTCATTTGCGATGTGATGGACAAGCTTGAAAGCAAAGATCCTACTACATGAATGTTGTCTACAACCCAGCGTGGATAAAATGCACAATCTAAAAGTAGAACATGTAGTCCGACCCTCCACCATGTGCGACCGAGAAAGCGTGCGGAGCAGTGCCAGAACACAAACGACAGCTGGCTACGAAACTGGCGAATACTGAAGAATAATTAATAGAATACAATAACAGTTACCGCGTCGGGCTCCAACGATAAATGGAGTCGATCACGACGACATCTTGAAGCCTAGGAGCGTCATGGCTGCCTCTACATCTTCAAACTGTGGCGCCAGATTGGGACGAGAGAATAAGGTATTGTCCCTGTTCAAGCTCAAGGCATCGCTGTGTGTAGTGGTGCCGGTCCAAAGATTGATTACATCTGGCCCTGTCCCGTCTTCCTCGACCACTCCACAATATCTCGACGCAGGACACGTGGGCAACCCGTCTGCATCTTCGTCGACCCATTTCTTCTGCCGCGCTTTGAGGCAAGCCCAGTCCAAGGGGAAAAGTATCTTGGCTCGCGACGATAGAACCGCCAAACGAGCCTCCTCCGTATCCGGAGAAGACGGAGGGACGACAGGGGATGATAGCATGTGCGTCCAGAGTTCCGAGGGGCTCGATGTTTTCTTCTGTTGGATGTTACTCTTGCGCGGAGTGAGCGGTAGGCGTTGCGAGTTCAACATTTGCGAAGTCAAGCTTGGGCGTTCCGAGAGCGCGGCGATATGATCGAGCGAGACTCTGGAACGATCGAGTGGTGTCTTTGAACGCCGATGTCGATGACGTGAAGGACTGTGTGGAAGACGCATCTTCGTATGATTATTTTCGTTGAAAGATAGAGATTTCCTCCTGGCAGTTTGACGTCTGTTCTGAAACCAATTGGTGACAGATTTGAGTTCCCTAGAAGATTCGTTAAGGAAGGCCGAGAGGAGGGCCAAACTACCTACATGCCAATTTCGTTGGCGAGCGCCTGGCGTTGTGCGCGGGTAGGATGCGGAGTTGCCTCGAACATTTTGTAAAGGGCATCTAGCTGCGCAGGGGTGTTACGCCGCCTGGCATATGGAACATAGGAGTCAGGTGGGTCCAGGGTGGTTGAGGCTGACGGGGAAGGGGTGGTAGTCATTATGTACGCCGAGCGAAAAAGAGAGAATTCACGGCGCTGCGTTGTCGTTACCTAATACATATGTTTGAGGGCAGGAGGAGAACATCATATCACTATCACTAATACAAACAATCGCGTCACGGTCATGTGACTTTGAAACCTCATCACGTGCACATATACTGTTCAATCGAGATGGTGTCTCTCTCAACAAACTCCGTGCCAAGATGTCCAAAAAGTTTGGCTATGGTGTCCATAGGATCATCATCGGCGCCATTCCGGACGAGTACACGCAGGAGGTGTCAGGTTCACTGGCACCACAGGCATTGGCATAAAAAAAGACTGCTAAATTGAGGTACTGTTGCGCCAGCGACGAAAGGTTTGACTGCGGCTTCAACAGTAGTAAAAACCCTACAGGATTTGGACTTTATATATACAATATATGGATCCTGGCCACAACGACAGATTTCACGTCAATTGGAGTAGTATTACCGTGACTCATCGGAGACGTCACGCGTCACACCACTCCTTTGATATGAGTTTGATCGAAGTGCGTAGCTCGTAGTCGCTCTTAGCGTTCGCTCACTTTCTCTAGGTTATCGCAAACGATCGTCTCGGTCGCAAAGGTCTGCCATTTATCTCGCCTACTCATACCTCGCCTGACCGTCGGATCGTGACAGTTCGTGTCAAATGCAGCCCCGATGATACTGTCGGCGATCTCAAGAAACTTATCGGGGCGCAAACAGGTACGGACTCTAAGAAGATCCAGCTGAAGAAGTGGTGAGTCATTGTCCTACCGACTGCGTCATCTTCTCAACCCACTCTCCACGCGCTCCAAGGTACACAATCTACAAGGATCATATCACTCTCGCCGACTACGAGATCCATGACGGAATGAGTCTGGAAATGTACTAGGATACTCCAAGATGTCTCTTTACTGTGAATGTGTTGTGACTCGAATAATCTAAACTGATTAGGTTTGCGATCCGAAAAACCAAATGATCCATACCATAGTCTTCATCCAACTAGTACTGGTCAGCAAGTCCGACTTGAACCTACTCTTTATTTCCCGCGGAACATACTCCTCTGCACCAGTCCTCACTAGTATCATCGAAGACGTGCGCGTCATGTCCGGTTGCCTCCCGACAAAAGGTATGACGCTATCCTTGCCTTCTCTCGCCCGCTCATACACGCGGTGCGGTAACGTGTTTGACCTCAAGTGCTTGGGCGCGTGCTCTCTTCCTATGGATCCAAGTGAGTCATCGCCTCCGGCAGTACGCAAATGCTGGCCACGAGGACCGCGCGGAATAAATTGGGATCCTACCGATCCGGACCCCGTCAGTTGCCCCACCCTCGCAATGACTCGGAAGTCGGTATCAATAGCACGATCGATCTCGTCCAAAGACACGGCAACGTTCAAAATCGGATAAGTACTTGTCGAGTCGGATACGGCGTAGTCGGACGGCGAACCCCCACTCTTAGAGGCGGTAGCCTGAGAAGCGATGGACTTTTGGGTCGAGTCTGACGCAATCTCGCCTTCTTCAAGTTGCACCACTGCCGTCATATCTGTGCTGGAGTAATTGTACGGAGATTTCCGGTACCACGTCACACTGCGTCCGAGTTGCGGCTTGACACGGAGTCGCCCATCCAAATGTGAAATGGCGGATGTAGGTGGAGGATCAATATTTCAATGGAGAGGAAGTCGATGATTCTGATCGGTAAGGTGACTTTGACGTTGAGGGTGTATTCTACTAATAATTCTAGCAACCTCACGCGAGTCACGGATAAGGCACCAGTGCACCGGCATTCCTGCAGTGGCGCCTTCCAGCGACTAATAGGAGTCGTTAACGTGTGCCATGCCTTCACGCACATATCCTGTCCTCACTCTTTTGGTATCGTAAAAACTAGATATTATAGTAAATCCCAAGATTATATCGTCTCCGAAACAGTTCAAGTACTCCCACATCAGTCTCGTTATGCATCTGAATCCCACCCTCCCGCCAGTAGTATGTTCTCCTCCTCCGTGTTGGCCCCAATTGGGGCAATATAAAGTGTTGATTCCTGCTGTAATAGTCTGATATCATCCTGCGACAAACTCTCCATCCAGGGGGTATTCAAGTACATTTTCTTCATCGGCACTCCTACACGCTTCCTCAAGCGACAAAACTCTGCGATCGTCGCAGCCGGCAAGCCCTGGACCTCCATACATTGAAACTTTGGACAAAGGACGTGGCTTGCAGGGGTGGAGTGGAGCGCACTCGACGAAGATGAGCCGCTTTCCACGGGCTTGCGATAATTCACAGGGTTCTCTCCGAACATGTTGAGGACCTCCGCTTTTATCCGAGACAGTCGCGCATACCCGATCTCAGGCATCGATTCCAGCCATCGAACAAACGTTCGCTTTCCCGGAGCGTTCATCGCCAGCTCGATGTTGTATAGCGATAATAGTCGCACTTGCATAAACCTCCGCGTCAACATGGCGATCAGAGGAATGTAGTCACTGCCAACCATATTCATCAGGGACAGGTCAAGAAGACGAGGACCTTGGATCTGTGCGACAATGAAGCATGCGTAGGAAAGGTTGAAAGAGCCGAGTGTTAAAGTTCGTAGATTTGGGAGCTCGACGGGGGCGTGGTCAAGCCACTTTGATTCTGGCTGAGGGCCGCACCCATCCAGCGTGAGCTTATCCAAGCCGGGGGAATGGTTCAGAATTTCCCTGAAGCGCGAAAGAGTAGGAGATGATTCCATTGCTATGTGCCGAAGATCGAGCGTCGTGAGATTGGAGATCGGGGAGTCATTGAAGTCGATATGGATGCCCGACAAGCAAAGATATCGCAGGTGTTTTGTCTGACCACCAAACAAGATAGCAGGGTCGCGGTGTCCTTGGGTATCAAACCCAGGCCCGATCCAGACATAGGGAACACCGGAACGGTGAATCTCGAGGCGCTCGATGTTGATAGGTATCCCTGCGTTGCCAGCGGCTTGTAGTTTCTGGATGACGGTAAGTGCGGGAGGCCAGGAGTTGACGATGACAACGAGCATACGGATCTGGGGAAGTTTGGTGAAGAGTCTGTCGAGTACGTCTGACATCAGCTCGGCAGTGAACTTTGGCGGAGGGTCTTGTGCTTTGGTCATTTTGAGATCGACTTCGTTGAGTCGTATGTCCAAGCGTGCGGAGCCTGCTCGTTCAAACCACTCCCAAGATCTCTCATACGGAGGAGCGTCATGGAACCAGATTGCATTCCAGATGATTGGGTCCGCGGTCATTAGGCGCCGCCAAGCTTTGCAAACCCAGGTTAGGTACAAGCGTTGTTTTACGCCTTCCAGAGGGTGGCCCGAAGACCACACGACGAGGTGGAAGATGTTGGAGATGATTTCTGGGGGAAGATCCATGATACGGAACAGGCGCCAGTACATCAATGTTCGATTGAACCGGAGTTGGATGTTGTTCCGGACAATTTCGAAGGCAACACGAGGGCCGTACGCTGCAATCTGAGCCTCGTAGACCACCATTGCCTCAGTCCACTTTTCGATGAGCTCTCCCATCCTCGGGTGGTCCTTCACGCCTAGACGGGGTTCAGGCAGGGACGCCAAGGTGCTTTTCATGATCTGTCGCTGAAGAACGACATAGGCCCTCGAACCAGGCAGCGGGGCGGGTGGCGGATGTGGTGGAGGAGGAGGCGGGGCATTGGGTTGGGTAGGATTTTGGTTGGACATGACGTATGAGCGCTATAGGATGGTTCAGAGGGACGGCATGGGGAGAAAATGAGGAGGCAGACCTCTGTGGACGTGGGTGGACGGGGATAAGATGAGAAGACAGTCGACTGGGCTATTTTATAGAAAAAGCCAGGTCCACGAAAGTCATTCTTGATCGATATGTGGCCACGCACATCACTGCCAAAGCGTGCTTGTTTGTCCTTGTGGGTGCCATAAATCTAGTAAGTTCTTTATTTGTCGGCTGGGAAACAACGCCCCTCTCTTTCAACATCAAAGCAAGTAATACTCACCGTATTGTCAATAGAGGTACATACCCGCCCGACGCAGGGGGTCACTGACCTCCACCAAGACGCGCTTGGACAACGGACGGAAAGCTCAAGAAACGCGTCGTCCCGTTGTTGCTCTATAGTGGACGGCTGGTACCGAACCTCATGTGCTTGTGTAGGCAGGTCCGGGAATGACCACACGATCCTGGAGATGACAATGCACAAGGCCCGAGGCGCTGCGATCTAAAACGGACCGAATACCCGAATATAAAGCACTCAGGATCTTGAAACCAAAGCCTGGAAAGCCGTTGAAAATGTTCGGAAGAGTGCGTCGTACACAGCGAAGCAGGTTTCACGTACCCTAGCGTGCTTGCGATGCGGTGAATGAAAAGTCTTGACCCAACAAAGCTAAGCCAACAAAACCTACTCGCCGCGTCGTGCCACTCGACGCTGGAATTTTTTGGCAGGTGTTTGACAGAGATTGCATATGACAAACAGATGGAAGTCTCACGATCTCCCACATTTTTTCCAGAAAACCGAACTTCAAAGCTGGCCTCGCATGGCCAGAGCCGAAAGGAGCGGTTGAACGGCTGAGTGGTGACCCGCTTTGTTAAAGCGATCTGATTCGTCACTTGCATACTTGCATTGTCCTCGCAACCACAAGCTGTCGTGCCATGTCGCACGACCAACACATTCAAGTCGAGGACACGCCGACGATCGTTGCCGTTAGCGAACCTTTTCGCGAGTCACGGTGTCGTCACTCGTGCTTCAGCCCATGCCTGCTCGACTTACGCCACGACGACGACGGGCGGCAGTTATGGTTCGCGCACCACCAAAGTAGCGCTACTGCGTGGCGGCTAAACAGCAAGGTTGAGTGGCTTAATATATCACAGAGGCTGAGCGCTGAGCGACGACAAGGACATGTTACGTAGATAGTGTCCACAATCATTCTGCTTCAACATTCGGGTTGCACATACGGATCAACTTCCTTATCGTGCGCAGTCGGCTTGAGGGCCACGATCTGCTCCATACCCCCTTCTCACACATTCACCTTTGTTGTCAACAAGACCCGGCGCTTAAGTAAGAGCAATGCAAGCTAACAGGATATCAGTAAGTATTGCTTCAGTAATACCTCACATGTGATGCAATCATAACAGACGCCAAGAAGCTCCAAAGCACTTCTGAATTGAGTCATGAGGGTAGCCCAAGGGCAGGTGTACATACGCACTAGGGTACGTTCCTTGATAAGTCTTGATAATTGGAAAAGTTTACGGTAAATGGAAGTGTCATTATGGGGAGTTGCGAGGGCTCCGAGTCGGTCACGAAGGTCACGGTAACCGGTACTGATGTAGTGTTGACCGTTTGCATCCATTATCGTCTCTCAGATCTCAGCCAAGAGCTTCGGAACATCTTGCACACCCTTCGCGTCAAGGATAGCGAGAACAGAACCTTCAGTCACAAGTCTCGTGGAGTAGACCCAATTCGACTTGACGATGACACTCCTCCACGCCGATGCCAAGAGACTTTCGCAAGGACGAGTCGTCGATCTTCGTTGGATTCCTGAAGTTTGCCAAGCAGACGACTGTTCCTCGACCGTACATCAGATCGGCTATGAATGGTATGAACCGGATTTCCATTGAACCGATATTCAAGTTTGGTGGGGTGAGATACTGAGCTCATGTCCCACTGAAGTTATGGTCATATCCTAGATGCGACAGGGTATATGAAAAGCCGAGAATGAGTCGAACGAAGGATTCCGAGCCTTGTGTGGAGGTGAAGTCGAGGGGTCCTGCAATGATGGACCCGCCTCGATCGAAGAATGCGACATGGAGACGAATCTTGTGGAGTACGGAGACGAGGACGAATAGCCGGGTTGCTTGAACACGAAATATGTCCGACGCGCGTGAGGCACAAAGTTGATGAATTGACGATTGAGTCTCGCTGCTTCCTGACTTCAGTTCAATGATTGTGCCAATGCTTCCTGCATCCAATCCACTAGCAGGATCGAAGCAGTGTCCGGTCAACGGTAAGCATCGAAGCCAGGCAACGACTTCGTGCAAGCCCTGGCATTGTCTCTTTCAAACTTCCATTTTTGCGCCACCATACCGTTCTGCCATCCAGGCGAGCGACTGCAGGAGGTCAACGTTTTAGTGAGGGACGAAAGAGTGGCTGCTGTGATGCTCCGGCCTTAGTCGCAGTGAACATATCCGTTGAACGAAACCGCTAACGATAACCTGTAGGTTGATAAATTAGTTTGTAAGTTTCAAAGTAAGTTTCAAAGTAGAGTCATCTGCCAAGTCACAAAAGATATTCGTATCCGTAGTAGCGCAAATATTGATGAATGGCACGGGGGATCGACGATCCACCTGATTTCCGAAATAATCTCATGCTTGTCTCATGATACCTCAATTACATTACAAAATCCACCGATACAACATGTAAATACAGCTCACTTACGCCTCAGCATATCGTACAAGTAGCAAGAACAGTCTTCAAAAATACAGATAACATCTTTTAATGCCAAGCCCCTGGGATACCTGCAGATGCGCCTGCGTTCGCGCCGCCGCCGGAGACGAGCTCTTCAATCAAGTTGGTGACAATATCATCCTCTGTGTCTTTGGATATGGGTGGATGCGAGAGCAGTTCATCCATTACCTTGCCGTTCAGACTGGGGTAAGCACCTTCGGTGAAGCCCATCTGCAATGATAAAGATCAGTCAAAGCATAAACACGAAAAGGCAACGCGTACGTCTGATAACTTCCTCATGATTCGATTGAACGGACGGGTCTCCTTGTTCTCGTGAACCTGTCCACGGGGCATGTGACCCGCTGTGTGACTACGCTTAGGGACGCTGAACATCTCGAGCTGGGGGTATGGTCCACGCGCGTTACTGACAATATGAACTTCCGATGCAACAGCTGTAGATTCAGCTGCCTTCGGTACCAGAGTCGCAGTAGGGTGGACGGGGGAGACCTTGTCGTCCGATATAGCTTGTGTCGGATTATCAGAAGTCTGTCTAGAGAAACTGCGACTGGTTAGGACGAATAAACTATAATCGATTCGACACGCTGCAGCTAACCTCTCAGTCGCAGACTCTGGCTCACGGCGTCTTTGCTCTGCCATCTTTCTAATGGCCTTGGCTTGACGGTACCTTTCTTTGCGTGCCTTGTAGTCTGCCTTCGCCTGCTCGACTTCGGCACGAAGCTCTTCGGGTGTAACCTCTGGAGTTGGCTGGACAGCAGCGGTTTGGGCACGTTCTTCGGCTGCACGCGCGCGAGCTTCAGTGGCCGTTGCAAGAACCTGTCTCGCCGCAGCCCTCGCATCGTGGCCACTTACAGCGGAGGATGGGCGTTCAGAGGGGTGACTCCAGAAGCGAGCAGGAGGAGGCTGGGGCCAGCGTGGAAGTGGAAAATGAGGCGGCGGTGGGGGTGGTGGGGGCGGGGGAAGGGGTTGAGGTGGATGCATATGCGCCATCCCACCCCAAAACGGGCCTCCCGGATGGCCAAATGGCGGTTGGCTGAACCATGAATGATGGTTACGACGTGGATGAGATGGCAGGTGAGGGAACCTAGGAGGGGTCGATACGACATTCAGAGGCGGTCTTGGAATGTTAGCTGTTGGTGGATCGGGGAAAACCTGAGTAGGGTTTCTGGATGCCTGCGAACCACTGTTTGACTGGCCAACCTGAACGAATTCGCCGACCGTGCGGAAAATACTGCCAAGCGCTTCCGTAACCCTTGCACTGGCCTCCTGCTCGGTAGCATGGCGAAGCTCCTCGAAGCTCCTACTCGTCTCCTGTAAGGCGGTTCTGTGAAGCTGCTCTGCGGCACGAGAAATCGTGTCGCGATGAGCATTCCAGTAAGTGCCATTTGTGGCATTAACGATGATGCTGCGGAGATGTTCGGACAACTCCGGATGAGTAGAGATGACGGTGGAAATGGTAGTTAAGAGCGTGGCGATATCTTGTGTAAGAGAAGGAGAACGATCTGGATCAGGGAGATCCAGGGATGGAAGGGGTGGATCGTCATCGAGAGCCTCGGCCTTCTGCTCTGTGGTGGCAGTGGATACATCAGCTTCCAAAGGCTGCACAGGGATCACCGGAGTGCTCTGCGCCTGGGCTGGCGTAGCAATCCCACTTCGTGGAAGCTGGACGGTGGATCGAGGGGTTTGCTCAAATACAACGCGAGCTGGAGTAGTATTCCCACTCCGCGAAAGCTGAACAACGGATCTAGATGAGCGCCCAAACATATCCTCCAAGCTCTTATCAAAAACATGTACGGGCGGCTTAGCAGGTGCCTCGTTGCCGATGACAGAGTCGACAGACGACACGTCGTCTTCCACTGTGGGTGCGCGTTTTTTGCCTTTGTTCTTGTTCTGAGACGCTGTTGGGGTGGAAGTGAGGTCGGAGCGAGATGTGTCACCACCTCCAGAATCCGCTGCTTCGGACATGGAAAGGCTGACGTCACTCTCCAGAACCTCGACGAAGGCATGAGGGCTTTCAGGGGCATCTCTGGAGAGGAAGAGACTCCCTAGATTGCCAGGCAAACGCTGCCACTCGTCCTCTCCCTCGAAAACGAGGGGAAATGATTCGTGACCTCCGAAAGTGTTACGAAAGTGGGACTGCTGGGGTGTAGCGCTTGGGACCGAGTGAGATGCTGTATTGGGTGCCCGAAGGCTACCGAGGTCATGAACGGCGAGCTTGATAGCGCTGTTGTCAGCGGCAGAGACCGTCATGTAGAAGTCCTGGAGTTCGTCATTGGAACTAAGAGTCACGTTATCGCCGTCAGAGTCGACATAGGATGCGCCAACGCTCTCGATCGCGATATCGTACAAAGCTGAGATTTTGGCGGAGAGAGTGGACCACGTTGGGTGCGTCGCAAAGGTTATGCGGCGAGTTAAGCCATTTGGCTTAGTTAGTTTGAAGAGGACGGTCATACTTGCAGGGTTAGATGGGGGTCGGGAAAGAGGAGCGCCCAAGCTCGGAATCAAAGTTAATCTAGATGATCGTTTCAAACTCCGACCTGCTGCGCCCGTGCCACCCAGTGATCCAGTGACTCAGGTCCGCGCCTGCGGAAACTGCGCTCATTCAACCAGTCTTGGAATGAAATCGTACACACAACAATAACTATCTCGTACTCCTCAATACATTCAAGCGAAAATAGCCAAGCGAGAGTCAATATCCGCCGGGTTGTTGAGCTATGCAAGAATTTCTGCCATGTGCGACATAGGAACCAGAAATCCGTACTCACCCTGTAGTTGATATTCAGAGCGCTGATACTGGCAATCTCAGCATCCGAAAGGTCAAAGGCGTGGCACTGCAGGTTAGCAACCAGTCTGTCGAGGTGGTTACTCTTCGGAATGACAGCGATGCCGCGCTGAGTCGCCCATCGCAGCAGGACCTGCGCAGTCGCTGTGCAACACGACATGAGATCAAGGGGTAACAAATGAAAGACATGAGGCAACACACTTTTCTCGTGTGTCGCGGCAATAGTCGCGACAAGGTTGTGCTGAAGCAAAGAAGGCGAGTCCTTGGCCATACCAAGCTCGAGATAGCTTTGAGGGCCAAAGGAAGAGTATGCTGTCACAACAATTCCAAGGGTCTTACAGAGGCTAACGAGAGCTTCCTGGGACAAGTAGGGGTGCAACTCAACCTGAAGCACCTGCGGCTCATATTTGGCATATCGGAGCACATCGAGGATGAGAGATCCCTGACAGTTGCTATACGAGAGTGAGATATACACCATCCGACTAGCCAATCGCGTACCTCAAACCAATGTTCTTGACCAATTTTTCGTCAACGAGTTCCTCCATAGCCTTCCAAGTCTCTGACAAGGGAGTATTCTCTGTTTTGCGTTGTGAACTCGAATACAGAAAGAAGGGAAGACAGATATAATACCCACGGAGGTGCACTTTGCCATCATCACCCCACCACTCAGGGGGGTAACGGTGGCTAGGATCGACGTATTTCAAGGATACAGGGAAATGAACCAGGAAGAGGTCGAAATTATCAATACCCCAAAGATCAAGTTGGTACTTGGCAAGTTGTTTCACCTGTCACTATTTTAAAAGAGGCGATCACTCCATAGCAAGCAGATTGTCTTACATGGTCATGGGCGTGGAAGGTATTCCAGAGCTGTTTCCCTGCAGTCAGTTGTGCAAATAGATTGAATTTTTCGATCCGGCTCGCCTTGGAAGTAATGACTACAAAGGCGAAATCAGCTCGGTCCAATGCATTTTCACACGCGCAACCCACAGAGATCTTCACGTTTCACGAGACCATCCGCGATTGCCCGGCGGACACCCTCACCCGCTTCTTTCTCGTTCCCGTAATCTCCTGCGCCGTCGAGAAGGCGATATCCGGCCTTGATGGCATTGTAAACCGTCTTGATTGGATATTAGGCACTGTGGCACCACTCTAGAGGATGAAAACACACGTCTGCGCAAGTAGATTTGGTGACCTGTGTCGAGGAATTCAGCGCAAGATCAATCCTTGTATGGAAGGCAACCTACCTTCCAGAGGCCAAAGCTTGAGTGGATGAAATAAAGGATTAATAAAACTGGTGGGAAATGAAGCAACACACCCAACCAAGGGCATCTAATAGATACGAATCTGCTTCACTGGACGGGATGTGACTCAAAAAAGGAGGATGCGTACCTTTTGTCCGGTACGTTTGAGCACGGCGGTGGCCATTCTGTGGGTGAGAGATATCGATGGGTGATATGAGACTGGTAGAGCAAGGATAGGAAGCCTAGAGGAGCCTTTTCAATGATAAATGAAACTCGTGGTCCGGCGGGATCCAGAAGCGCGGCGGTGTGGGACTCGCTGAGTGTGTTGCGAGGAAGATCGAGTTGCCTTGTGACCTGGCCATGTCTGAATATAGATCCAGCGGAAGGCCGTCAAGCTCAGACTAATCCGAGTCCGCGTTTCTGGACTCTGGAGTACCCGGACGGCCCGGGGCACGTTTGGTACAGATTCAAGTTGGCAAGGAGTCTGCGCTGCCGGTCTTTCGAAAACTCCTACCCCACCTGACACTAGTATAGTAGTATACTTGCGTCAACTTGCACCATCATCTCGAGTACTAGTATCACCGCACCCCCGCATCGATCATCAATGCTCGAATTTATTTCTTGCTTGGACATGGCTGACATTGGCACCGGGTAGATAGGTCGTGAATAAATACTAGCCATGAAGCCTTCACTGGCAGAGTCGTCGGCTTCTGGTGGGCGGCGTGGATTGATGATATACCTCATGTGTTTCCGAGGTTGAATACCGTGACAAGTGAACAAACCTCCAATGGACCAAGTGGACCATCAAATGATCATGTTGAACTGCAAATCCCACACTTGCCAGGATGCTGTGATCGTACGGGATACCTGTCGCTTCCACTATGACACTCAAAGAGTTACCCTTCGACATCTATGTGCACATTCTGAAGCAACTTCCCGCCGTCTCAGCTCATCCAAACGACGGTCCAAGGACGCTGGCTGCATGTCTCCAGTCGAATTCGATTCTTCGCAGTGCAGCGTCCGTCTCGATGCTCTGGGAACCACACTATCACGTGCGATACAGGATCTGCCTCCCAGCAAACGAGCTTGCGCGGAGAAAAGCGCTGGGCGATGATTGGAAGTCCCTTTATATGGAGCGAGTCCGTCTGGACCGACAGGCCATCGCGATTCTGGATGACATTGTCATGGAACGTGATGGTCGACTAGAGCGAGCAAGAGACGTGACATCCAAGTTTTCATACGATGTCTGGGATGTTCTGGAAGTGGAAGCTCAATGTCCTACTTTCCGTAACGATCAACGCAGAGTCACCCATCATGCTGTTCCCCGCCGTTTCTGGGCACGATCCTTGCTGGGTGCGATAGCACGTAATCACGCAGTCCACACATGGAGAGAGATCAGGGATAACGGGGATGGAGATACAGACACACTGGAAACAGCGATTGCATGTCTCTCATCCTATTTTGCCCACCCTCCAATGGAGGTGAGCAATGGACACACTGCTTCTAGTTCCAAAACTGATCCCACTTTTGTCAAGATTTCATCTCTGCTCGACATTCTCAGTAACCTCTGTCGGTCATATCTTGCTCTCAGAGACATTCCTACTATACCAAGCGAGTTCAATCATAGTGAAGGCTCACTGTGCCTTCTATCAACGTCGATTTGTGAGTTCCTTTGGGACTACGGATTTCGTGCTGCAGAATGTGAGTCACACATTCGCCTGAAAGTTATACGCTGTTCACGAAATAACAGACTCCCGATTTAACGCATTCAACACTCGATTTCCCCATTGGTTCCTTACCACACATAAAGACACAATTCCCATTTCACTGGTATATATTTTCGTGTGCCTTGCTCGTCGCCTTGGGATGAAGGCTTCACCCATCGATTTTCCTGCAAGAGTCCTGGCTATCGTCTCGTCCCCTGAACCCACAGTCCCTGATATCATTGTGGATGTCTTTGGATTTCGTACCAAGGCTATCCTGTCGCTACAAGAGGATATTCCTCATTTACTCGTTGACGCGGGCACTCCCCCCTTACCCATCACGAGCTACATCCGACCAGCCAGCACAGCCTCTATGATAGCTCGTGCTTCGAGGAACATACTTGCCTCGTTTTCGTTCCTTCCAAGGGAAAGTATCTCTGAAGGGGATCTTCAAACCGCATTCTATGTTGGATTCACCGTGAATTTGATTTTCTTGAACGACAGGAGATACCTTCTGAACGTCATGAAACACATTGCTCGCTTTCCGTTAGATATCCTCTCTGTATTAACCGATGCTTTGGCGCCAGGTCTCAGCCCGCCAATTCAGGAGCTGCTCTTGGCTAGTTGCAAAGCAGCGCACGAAGACGAGGACGAAGCCGCTGCTTCTGTGACGTTGCGTTCCAAACAATCTGCCCCCGTCCAACATTTTGTGGGAATGATTTTCAAGCATGTCAAGTATGAGTATGTCGGATACATATACGGGTGGGAAGTAGGTTTTTCCCTCGTGGCGTGGGCGAATGTCGGGCTAATATTTTCCTGTAGCCGTCCTGCATGGCTTCTGAAGGATGGACGACATCAATGAACGTTGATTCACTCCCTCGGGGGCGACAACAGCCCTTTTATCACATCTTTACTCAAAACGGGTCTGTCCGATGTAAGTCGACTCGACGCTCCGTGATATTAGCATTGACGTATGAGATTAGATGTGGCAGAAGAAAACATCGAACCCACCACGCTGAAGCCTTATGCATATCAACAACTGTTCGAGAATGCCCCTGAAGCGGGACGGTATTTTGAGGGATTTATTCAAGAGAACGAAAGAGCCAGGTTACTTCTAAGTCCCGAGCTTCTTTCTGCTTACCCCGAAGACAATGCTGCTGGCGAGAGATGGATAAAGGAAGGCAAGACAGGTTGGCAGTAAGTAGGACATGAGACTAGTTCTAATGTATATGTGTACGAGTACTGAGGACTATGGCCTTATTCTAACGGGTGCTGTATGGGGTATATGCGAAGATGACATACGGTTTGAAGTCAAGAAAGTGTCGTGTAATAATCGCTCACTTACGGGCTGGGGAGATGTGTTCACTAGGAATCCGGGGAAGATACGATCACCAATAACCCAAATCGGTGCCATCGAAACCGATCTCAACCCATCTTTCAACACCCTCTACACTAGTACACTGGTCCTCCGATGGATCCAGACCTTGGAAGCCGATCTTGTGATACACTTTGCGGGCAGACTTTAATTCTATTGAGTCTCCGTTTCCGACATAAAGAACGACTCTAGACTTCCTCTGCAAAATTCTAGTGGAGAATCAGAATAAAGTGTTAGAACGCGTCAAGTGATAGATACTCACTCTTGACAGACCCGGTGCAAAAGCCGTCCTGCACATCCACGACCCCTCCAATTCTCCACTGTGAAAACCTTTGTGATAGCCGTCACGTTTTCCGACTCCCTGGTAGTAGCGACAAGACATGCGGTCTCCCACTCTTTGTCCCCTTCCTTGATCATGTGCACCCAGACCTTCCGATTGTCGATCAGAGTTCTGGCCTCTAACTCCGCACGTTCCTCGTCAAGTATGTAAGGAGGCTATCGGCACAAAAGACAAACTCGTTATTAATCATACACCGCAAAAGTCCTAGAAACAGCGCTTACCGATGTTTTAGAAAATCCCTTGCACAGGGCCTTGACCCCTTCGAGATAGGAATCGTCCGCAAGACAAAGAGCGATGCGAATCCCGTCAGACTCAGAAAAGGAGTTAAATGAAGCTGAGGCATCATTGAGCGTGTCCTTGGTGCAGAAAGTGAAGATCGCATCATAATACGGATGCTTGCAGGCCGTGATGTTGTATTCCTGGTGCGTGTGCTCTTCGAATATTTTGGCAAATTTCTCTGCAACTGTGGCGATAGAAAATACTGAAAATACTCTCCTGGGATGGACCCTGCTCAGCAGACAGAGAATAAGCTGAGACAAGGAATCGGAAATATTATTGCCAAGCTTCTCCTCGCGAGCGAGCTGGGCGGACGATTTGGTAGTGAATATAAAGATTGGGTAGTTTCCCAGTTCCCCCTTTGTGCAAGACAGCACAAACTCGATGTCGCTACCTGATTCGTCACGTATGATGATCCAGAGCTGCTCATTCCCGTCTCCGCGAGGAAATTGCATGGCCTTGCGCGCGAACGGGAGAACGATACCCGCTGCTGGTTCGTCGTGCTGCAGCGACTCCCAGAACTCCGGCGGAAGATCTGAAGCGTGGTTGTATGCGCGAGCTCGGCTTGGAACACTAGGCATAGTTGAGAACTGAAGAGACGAGGAGGGCCATACTACCGCCGTGTTGTTTTATAGAGCAGAAAACATTCGCAGTAGAATGAAACGACGAATAGCATCTTTCTAGACTCTACCGAGCCGCTTGCATTAGAACTTTGAGCCATCCAGCGCGATAATGGAACATCGGTTGCGCTGAGGGTGTTTGACTTACAGCAGGAAAAACGCAGGAAAAAATGAATGCCAGAGCCTGAGCCACTGGCACGGATGATGTGCCGGAAAAGTGTTCGCGGAACCCCAATGAGCGAGAAATGGTGGTTAGCCGTGATCCTTGAGTGTTTAATTCCCCTGCGCTACAGCAAGCGGCCGGGATAATACAGTGCCATCTACCATGTACCCGACACTGAAGAGGATGATCAAAACTCTCCGAGGACGTGATAGGGGAGAAATAACATCACCTATCTTGGCAAAAGGAACAGGAGACACAGGATAAGTAAGTTGCGTGTTATTCATCATGACCGACTCACTTCCGGCGCGAGGTATGTAACCGTGTTTCGAACAATGCTGAGACTCTGCATTCTCAAACTGGAAAATCGAGACAGTGTATTACCACAACTTGAACTTCTGAGAGGCTTCCAAGGGTTTCTCCACGCTTTGAGTGTAACAAAGGGCCTGAGCGCGCCTGTTTGAGCTTGTCGGACATCATTAAAAATGGTCAATGGTCACGGTAGTCAAGAACCCGAGGCTGTAGGTTTCTTGACTACAACTATGGTCGACTTTTTTTACGTACAAGCTACTAAGTTATTACCAAAACAGGGAATGTTAGATTGAATCGCCTAGGAGTCACTGAGTACTGAGTATTGTCAGAGTACTGATCAAGAACCTGCAAGTCCTATATACTTATAATACAAAAAAATAAAAGCGAATCGCCTTACAAGACAATTGGGTATGAGATACTAATTCTCGACTTTTGGTCACCTACTTCCCACAAAGCTGAGGACAACCCCCGTGGCCCTGTAGCAGAAATGGCCACGAACCGAGAAAACATCATCTGCCATCAACTACTACCAGCTGCGGATAAGTGATTCCCATTAACTTCATCTGCTCCTTTCTTCCAACTGCCCGGAAGGTCGGAGGGAACAATATCTTCTATGACCTTCAAAATAGCTAACAACCGCTCTTCATTGTGTCTACGCCCGACGAGCTGCAAGCCTATGGGGGAATTGTCATACGTAGACGGATCCCACTGTCTGGCAATGTATTCCTCAATCTCGTTCCTTGGCGCGTGTGGGAAAGAATCTAACAGCGGATACTGGGAAACCGAGTACTGGCCAACAGGAAAGACAACAGCCGGGAGGTCCAACAGGTTCCAGTGAGACGAGTACGCCCACCAGCGAGTCGTGTCATGGGGCGGAGCTAGCGTTGGTGCAACGGGGCACAGGATTGCATCCACAGCGCGGCCTGTGGAACCCCTAGTCGCATTCCAGTGTTCTAATGCCTTGGAGCGAAAGGTTTCACGCTCGGCATTCAAACGAAATATTTCTTCGACGGTTAAAGGACGACAATTCTGAATTTGATCGAGAATCCATTCGGTCTGTGGAACTGGTGGCTCCTCTCCAGTAGAGAGAACTCGCCGATACTCCTCACCCCCATCAAGGAAGTAAAGCTTCAACTTGACGCCATCTTTAGCACGACACTGATTAGAATTGTAGAGGTTCTCACAATCAAGTCCCACCCTTTCTTGTGGTCCAATGGTTCCCATAACACGATTTCGTGACCGGCTGTCCTTAGTTCTGCCTCATATTTCTTGAGTGCCTGAGTGATTGGTGGATGCGGAGCTACGACACCATCATCGTAGAGGATGGCTATAGTCAACTTCTTCGGAAGACCTTGTCCCCGTGTGACGTCCACCTTCCATGGCATCTCAAGAAGCGGTGGCTCAATGAGCCACGGCTCCGAGTCCAGCATCACCTTGCAGAATAGTTCAAGGTCCCTTCTCGATCTAGCAAGTGGCCCCACACAGCCTACGATCGCATCCATGCCGTCATGTGAACCAACAAGCCCGGAATGAGGGAAGCGGGCCACAGAGCCTTTGAGACCGTACAGACCGCAGTGGGCTGCAGGGATCCTGATACTTCCACCAATATCCGTGCCGACTCCCAGAAAACTTCCACGACAAGTAATGAGGGCGCCTTCTCCTCCGCTGCTGCCTCCGCAAGTCAATTTTCGGTTGTATGGATTGGTAGCCCGTCCAAAGATGTTATTGTTTGTTTCCAACGACTGGAAAGAGCGTGAATCTTTGACGAATCAATCGTACAGACTATTTGCTTACGAGCAGGGTTTGAGGGTTCTGCGTTTTGACGTAGATGATAGCTCCTGACTTGCGCAGAATACTGACTACGAGGGCATCGCTCTTTGCCTTGGTTTTGTAAGCCCAAGCTGAATAGAGGATTGATTACCATCCTATGCGGCAAAATGGCGCGGCGCTTACTGGTGTAACCGGTCGATGTGTCTAGGCCTCTTACTTTGATATGGTCCTTAATTGAAACTGGTAGGCCATGCAGTGGCCCAACGACCTGTCCTGTCTCTTTTAAATGCTGGTCCAGTTCCGCAGCTCTCTCAAAAGCATCTTTGAGACAGGACTCCGTTAGACAATTCGTTGCATCATTAGCGCGGATTGCGACTATGACGGTTGCTGTCAAGACTTCGGTCGAAGTGTAAACGCCTTTCTGGATGAGTCGAGTGAGAGCTGTGGCATCGCAATTCACAATGCCTTTCTGTGTGTCGGTGAGTACCGCTTGGGGGTACGCCTGAACGTTGACGCCGTCGGCATGAAGGCCAGCATCATGATTGGCAATGAAAGCAAACTGGTGCAGATTTTCTCTGCGATCACGTTGTTTGCGGGCAGCCACGTCTGTGGATTGTAGAGAGGGTGTGGAATTCATCCTTAGCGTGTACTGGTGCGTTGGGAGAGTGAGGATGCTGTGAGGCGATGCACAAATATTGAACAGACCGATGCTTACTCTTTGCAAAAGGGTTTATCTTGTTTGTTTAGCGAGGGCAGATGCTGTAGAAGCGATGACATGACTTGAGGGGGCGCTGGCTCGAACGTATAAATATTGAATTCTGGGACTGTCAAGCGTGTCCTGACGTACGGAGTCTGATTTTTCTGATGTTCGATGGTCGGCAACAGAGTTACAATAAATTCCTGAAATAGATTCTACGACTCACGTCTCAGAGTTGCTGTACTAGTATTGCTGTAGTATGACCACACAGCTTGCCCGTCCTCATAGTCATCTGTCCAATCGTGCCAAGGTCCGTTCCGCACTCGAGCGCAAGCCTGTGTTCAAGGGTGTGCTGGAAAACCCTTTCCACATCGACTGGTACGTACATTACAATTTCCAACCCCTCTGCATTCCACGACCAACCCATCTCCAGGCCGTCACTCTCCGCGAACGTACAGAATGTTGTCCTGGCTCGCCTCGTGGTAGCCCTTGACAACATCCCTTCGCATGCTTCTAGAAAGTCTGTACAGAAGTCGGAGATTGTTGGCCAACAAGTCACCGTAGACATCCCCAAGGAGGTCGCGCCTATCGACAACCCAGTGGCAGACCGAGTAGCTCCACCACAGCTTATTATCGGGATTAATGCGGTGACCAGGGCTCTTGAATCTCAGCTCCATCTCTCACGAAAACGTGTTGTTGTGGATGGTGACCCTCTGGCGTGCGATGCGGCCGATAGCGATCATCCCGCGCCATCTTCGATAGCAGTCGTGTTCGTTTGTCGAGCCGACGTCGATCCACCTGCGTTAGTTGACCACATACCATATCTCGTGGCCGGGTGCAACTCCCCTCGTAATGTTACGCAAACGATCAAGTTGGTTTCATTGCCGAAGCACTCCGAAACAACAATCTCCGCAATTCTCTCTATTCGCAGAGCTGCCGTTGTCGCATTTCCGGTGTGCCCGTACTGAAACCGAGTGTTTCATTTCTCATTATTGCGTAGTGTGGATCCAGCTCCTTCGAAGCCATTCAAGACATTCTTGACTCCGTTCCAACGATAAACGCCCCGTGGCTATGCCCTTCGAACGCCCAGGATCCACAGCTTGTGCCTACCCATATCAAGCAGCTTCGCACGACTGTTCCGAAAGACATGAAAATCGCAAGGGAGCAAAGGTCGAAAGCAAGAACTGAAGCAAGAAAAAAGTCGACGACCTCCTCTCGGTCGGTGCGCCGGAAAGCTCGCGTGAAGTTGACAATTGGGTAGGGAAGTGCCACCGTAAAAGCGACGTGTCCTGTCATTTCACTGCATGTAGATGGCTTTAGCAGTTTATCATGAATATAGGACATCGCAGTGCCAGGTTCTAATTCCCGCTGGGTAGTTATTTAATTTTGGCCTCTTGTCTGCTCGGATGGCCTATCAGACAATCAGATTACAGTAGTAGTACCATCTTTGGTCAGATAGACGCTTTATGTAGTTAGACTACGGCGTATGCTCTGTTCTGGTCCACAATGTTTATAGCGATAGTAGGCACTCGTGGTGCTGGCAAGTCGACGATCGAGGACTACCTGGTTGCAAAAGGATTCACTCGAGTGCGCCTTGCTCGCAAGGACCTACTAGTTGATGTTGAGGCACGTCCACTCCACATCTTTGACTTATCTTATCCGCCGAGGTCTCATACGTTGACGCTCCGTCGCTGATGCTACGTACTAGCCCCACACTCCCACACTCCCGCCGACTCAAACCTCGACCGCACATTTCTCTAAAATCCAAAACACGTCCCGGTCACTAGATGCCCCCGAGAGGCAGTCTTTTCTCAACATGGCTTCCCCAATAACTTCGGCTTTCCCTCAGAACACTCACTCGGTGATGTTTCTCTCCCCTGAAATGCTTCTTGACCACGCTACTCGAAATTGGAGACAAAATTTCGTGACCGTCGATTTGACCTCCACCCACCTTGTCAGCCTTTTCGCTAAACGACCCTTCTTTTTGCTCGTGAACGTGGATGCCCCCTTGCTACAACGTTATCGTCGATTGCAGGGGTATGTTGTCGTGGTGGCTCGTTTTCAGGTGGTGCTGGAAACAATGTGTTAGCCCAGATTCTCCATCCCTGGAGGAATTTGTCCGTGAAGATGACGAATGTGTCTTCGGAACGAACGGCAATGATCCGATCACAGATCAGAACCTACGACCGGGTCTCCGTGGAATGAATCACCTTGTGAAGCTCAATGTCACCAACACGTTCCAATCCTTATCGCAACTATATCTTCATCTGAATTCTCTGGACATGGCAAATACGGAGCGATTGCGTCCACAGTGGGACACATACTTCATGGCATGGGATATTCCCTGGACTCGCATGTCCGAAATTGACCCACTCATTCCCAGACTCTTGCTGACTTGGCATCAAAACGCTCCAACTGTATGAAGCGGCGAGTGGGTGCTATCTTGGTCCGCGATAACCGTATCGTCGCCACAGGGTGAGTCCTGTGTGGGTTTCTCGCATGTGGTGCTGTCGGACCTGTTCGCCCGAAATGATACTTTAGGTACAATGGCACTCCGCGCGGCGTGACAAACTGTCATGATGGCAAGGGATCAAGGCCGATTAACGAACGTTCATATTTACTGATCTTGAACTCAGGGGGATGTGCACAGTGCAATCAATCAGCGAATGGTCACGACATCGAGTGCCTGTGTCTGCACGCGGAAGAGAACGCCCTCCTAGAAGCAGGTCGTGACCGGGTGGGAACAAACGCCATATTGTACTGCAATACGTCCGCTTCCGGTTACTTATTACCTGCATCTTCAAGCCTCATGTCATGCTTCAGATGCCCGTGCCTCAAGTGTACTATCAAAATCATACAAAGCGGTGTCAAAATGGTAGTTTATAATCTGAGCTACAAGGTGTACGTGTTTACAATATATTAACCTATTACTGGCCTTGACATACTGGCAGAGATGAAGCATCTGCAAGGCTCTTTCAGGAAGCAGGCGTAGAAATCCGGCGCCACGTACCGCCAAGTGCACCATAAGCGCTGAGCCGGCCAGACTTCTGAACGAGCTCAGTTATATGAACTTGCAAATGGCGTTACTCCCTCAGGATCAGAGCCACATTGTTACCGATATCCCATTTTGTATCTCTCAAGAAAGCGACGTCACATGTCAGTCGGCCCGAAGTTGCCATGAGCGCTAGCCAGACAGCGTCTTCGTTTCCCTTGGCGAGCGCTTTATACAGCTCTCTTGCACATGCTTGGAGTTCCTCGTGTGCCTCCCGGTGCAGAAAGCGCCGACAGAGGAGGATAACCTCCCACCCTGAGGCGTCCCGCATGTGAACTCCGGTGACTGCGGCTCTCATCGTCTTCAAGATTGACCAGTATAATCGGTGTGAATGTGTGTATGCTGATTCAGTTCCGACAGCAGAGCGACCCCGACGCGCGAGGGCGTTTTGAGAATCCGCAGCCTCGAGCTTTGTCAAGAGGGCGGTAAATCTCGGCCATATGTCATCCCAGATCTTCCCGCCCATGAATCTGCCCACATGGCTGACTAGCGATTCCACTAACGCTGCCGCAGCGCTGACAACGAAAAGCTCTTGGTCCTTGAGGCGGTTCAAGATATGCGGCCAAGCTTGATGGACAGATGGAAGAAGAGCTGATTCGGACAGCACAGGTGTGGCCGACTTTAGGAGCAGCAAGATCCGAGCCCGGATGACGGGCGAACCGTGAGTGAGGAAATAAATTGACCGCGAGACCATCTGCTTCGCCAGAGCTTGCGCAGACGTGAGACGCTCTGCCTCGTCAGTGTCATCTGCTTGTTTGATTCCCTCTTCTCTCCTTTCTCCTTCTCCTTCGCCCTCCCCTTTGTCAAGGTCACCCCAAGCTTGGTGTGGAGCAGGACCGTAGTCCGTGTCGTCATGTTCTGGCGGAAGGTCATTGCGATGAGCGACCCACTCCAGCAGGGAGTCAAGACTTTGTAGTTTCAACGACGCCAGAGGGTCCTCTGTGGGTGCATCTTTGACATGAATCTCCTCGTTCTCAATGACTTTGATGACCTCTCCCAATACCTCCACCAGACCCTCGACGAGTACTTCGTATCCGTGATACTCGTCTAGTCTGTCGAAACACTCTTCTACTACGTCCCCTGCTTTGTGGACGACGTCACTGCCGACTAGACGGACGAGTATCACTAGAACCTTGGTGGCGTCTACATCAAGCCATCGGCGACCCAGACGACGGGATACTGCATCAAGAGCATAGTCGAAATGTGAGAACAACAGGTTCGCGGGCGACGCGTAAGAGGTTGCATTCGCGATAAAGGCGAGAGTTGCGAGTGCAGTGAGAGAGAGGTGTGGGGTGGGGGAAACGACACAGTGGAGGATGGGGTAGAGAACGTGTACAAGGAGCGGTGTAAAATTGGCTTGCAAGACGCTGCCGCTGATCGCGAGAATATGAAGGCAAAACGTCCTGTGTAAGAGAGGCTGGGACTCCAAGTCAGGGTGCGTAAAGCTACGAGGTTCTGCAACATCCGCCGTAGCTCGTATGACGGACATCCCCTTTGTGAATTCCGCTCGGGGGAGGGAATCATCGTCGTGCAAGTCAGACGGGGAGCTCGTTGCCTCGGTAGGTTCAATGGTCCACAGTTCCGCAATGTCTCTAGAAAGCCCTCTAACGAACCTCTCGAGCCTCTTGCTGTGCGTCGTCAATTGCGGGAGTTGGTTCTCGTCATCGAGGTAAGTACCACTGACGCCTTCCAGCAGTCGGCCTGCACACCAAAGAGCCGTTGTAGCGGTGCGAGACTCGGAAGCACGACCAGTGCTAGCGAACCACTCGATCGCATAAAGGCAGCTATCGCCGCTGGCACGTCCTAATGCTCGGAACATCCTGGTGAGAGCATCACTTGCGGACCTCGAAGACACATTTTTGAATGAGACTTCAGGGAAAATGACCCTCCCTGCTGGATCATCCTCCAGGAAAACTTGGGCGCTAGGTGCATGATAGACCGCGACAGGAGGAGCTCTGAATTCTAAAACTGAAAGTAAGGTCCACCCCCACCGTTCGACGCCTCCGCTAGGACCGAGGAGGAAATTGAATCCCAACGAGAGAGACGAAAGTCCAACACTTTTTAGGGTAGTGGGTTGAGCTAGCCGACAAATCGCTTCCACCTGACCAGCGATATGTTCCACTTTGGAATCTGCCTGAGAGACGATACATCGAGGCAAAGAGCTGAGGCTATCTTTAGCAATCTGCGTCAAGGTTTGCAGTAATGAATGGCGCGCAGAAGCGCATGAAAGAAGGTCAAGGATGGAACGGTGGGCAGGCTCGGCAACCTGGGGATAAGACGAACTGGATAGCAAGAGTAGCCACGATAGCAAGAGAGGCTGGGATTGCGGAAGCGTCAACGGTGTTTCAGCTAGGATTTCCTTTGCCATTCCCGCCAAGGCAGTCAATGCAGTAGGAGTGGGGTGATTGACTAATGGAGTGAGTGTATTCAATGCTATGTGGAGCTGGGATGCCGAAGCCCTTAGCCAAGAAGAGGTGCGGGTAACAAGGTAAGGTGCCGAAGTCGTTGGCTGTGACTCTACCACTGGTACTTCGTTGAAATGTGCCAGGTCTTCGAGATCGACAACACTGCGAATTGCCCCATCCGCTATGCAAACCGTGTCTCCGATTGAGAGCACCACGACCACTTGTATGACAACAAGGGCGGCTGCAACCACTTCACTATTGGCCCAACTCTTTTTTTCCCGGGAGGCAAGTGCGATTCGCGTCATTGCACTGACAACACCTGGCAGTATCGACGGGATGAAACGAATTGGTGCATAAACCCTGAGGATGATGTCCAATAATTGTAGGGATAGCCGTTGCAGGGCTCGATGAGGCGACCTAGCGGACGACAAGAGGAAATCCGTAGTCTGCCCTATGATAGGCAGAAAGCGTTCAGTGTGCGCATGTGCCCGGAACTGAGCTAGACGTTGCTCAGGGGAACAATCGTGAACCTCGCGTGGCGTCTCTGAACTTGTTCGTTCACGAAGAAGAGCGTGCAGGCAACGCGCGGCAGCTTCCTTGGTCTCATCACTTCGATCTTTGCTTTTTCCCTTCCCTCCGAGATCACCGATGATGGAGCTGCACAATATAAATATCTGGCTCCAGATCTCCAAGTCGCCTGTCCACCACCACGAACAAGACAAGGTTGCGAGTATTTTGAAAAGCTTCTCCATCATCTGGTCAGGGATGTTGTTCGAAGAATTCCGGCGTAAGATCGAGGACAGAGGGAAAAACACATATGAAGCGAGGTCAGCGGTGAGTGGTTCCCGGGAGTGCTGCCCAAGGGCCTCCTCCAGGGCAGAAAGAAGCTGCAACACAGCGGGAACATTTGACGTTGTGAGTTGGGATTTCTCGAGCAAGGCTACACAGATTGGTTTGAGCTGAAAGTGGTCAATGATCAGTGATCGGACGATAGAAAGTAGCGCCAACACCTTTTGAAAGATTGTCTGTGTATCTTCTTTCATGGATGTCAATACAATGGGTTGGCTAGATTAGTCACGAGATCTCGTCTCTTTCCATTCTCCATCCCATCCTTCATTTTATTTTTCTATTCTGTAATTTATTATAAAGTTGTACTGACCGGATCTCACTTGCACCAATACTTTTCACAGATGACCATGTCTGAGCGAATCCTCCTTGTGGATTCCTATGATTCCTTCACGTTCAAGTACGTTGCAACACTGAGTTTCAATGTTTTTAAGCCTAAGCGCCTTTCCTTTCCAGCCTTGCATCCCTCTGTCGGAAAGCAGAGCCGTCCAGTCAAATCTACATAGTCAAGAATGATGAGCTATCCCTATCAGAACTACTGCCATTCCTTCAGTATTTTTCGGCCATCATCGTTGGTCCTGGTCCCGGATCTCCAGACGTCGCTGCCGACATTGGAATCATCAAACATCTATGGAAGCTTGACGAACGACATATGCTCCCCATCTTTGGTGTCTGTCTTGGGCTACAAAGCCTAGCCACGGAATATGGCGCAACAATCAAGAGGCTACCCGTGGTAAAACACGGCCAAGTCTCTATTGTAGAGCACACGGGTACCGATATATTCAAAGCTGTCGGTGTCGTAGAAGCTGTTCGATATCATTCCTTGCATGCCCAACTCAGCGGAGCGGAGGACTTGGAGGTGCTCGCATGGTCGAATGACGATTTCGGGATTGCAAAAACGGTCATGGCTCTCAAGCATACTAGACATCCCTTGTGGGCCGTACAATATCACCCCGAATCCGTCATCACCCGAGGCGGCGGTGTCGAAGTGATGACGAACTTTTGGCGTCTTGCCCGGTCTTGGAACGCCACCCGGGGTCGTCGTATCCATCCATGGGATTCCGCTTTCGCTGCACGGTTTGGTGCAGCCTGGCCAAATCCACGCCCACCCCTCACTTTTACCCACCCTTCATCTCCGAGAGCAGTTCTCACCTCCACTCTGCGTTTCCCAGGCATGAATACAGTGGCCGTCTGCGAGCTCCTTGGTGCAAAAGACGAATCATCTCCGTTTGTAATGCTGGAATCCCTCGCCCAGCCTGGCCGATATACCATCATTGGTTGTCTTCTCCCGTCCTCTCCTCGTATCACATATTCCATCGGCGATAACCATGCATCACTTCACACCGGCGACTCAGTTTCCCACATCCCTCTAGAATCACACGATATCTGGTCATGGTTATCTTCTTTCATGAGCAAACGCAAGGCTTGCGATGGTCCATCCGATTCACCCTTTTGGGGAGGTTTGATCGGCTACCTATCTTATGAGCTTGGTGTTAACTCTCTTGGCGTGCCCTCAACGGCTGCTCCCGCAGAGAAGCGTCATCCAGACGTGAATCTGGTGTTTGTGGAGCGTAGCATTATTCTCGACAGCAAGACGGACCTCGTTCATCTCCAATCCATCATAGACGGCGACGAAGACTGGCTCGCTGAGACTGCAGCGGAGCTCCGCCTTTCCATTTCGGACTATTCCACTCATTTGTATAATAATGTTCCTTCCTCAACGAAGGTGCGGCCCAACGCTGCAACAGTCATCTTACCCGACAAGAAACTATATATTTCTCGAATCAATATTGCAAAGGAACATCTTTACGCAGGAGACTCATACGAACTATGCCTCACAGCTAATACCAAAGTCCTTCTAAATGAACCCCCCACTCCCAAGCTTTCCCGACACTCTTCTTCATGGGAGCGTTACAAACATCTCCGTCAGTTGAATCCTGCTCCCCACTCTGCGTATCTTCGGTTACATCCTACTACAATGCTGGCTTCATCGCCGGAACGTTTTCTTTCTTATTCTCGCCCCCCAGGATCGACGTATCAACTACGTCCTATCAAAGGCACCGTTCGAAAAGGACCTGGAATCACGCGTTCTGTCGCAGAGCAGGCACTCCGAGGTAGCGTGAAAGAGGTCGCGGAGAACTTAATGATAGTCGACCTCATACGCCACGATCTCCACAATGTCGTCGGTGATGATGTCGAGGTGACTCAGTTTTGCAAAGTCGAGGAGTACAAGACCGTCTGGCAACTCGTCAGCGTCATTGAAGGGAGACCTTCGGACGGCGCGGATGAGCTGGACAGTCGACATGCCAACGGTGCCCTCGGCTGGGAAGTACTGAGGCGTAGCCTCCCACCTGGTAGGTTTTATTTTTTTGATCACCCTCGTTCGTGTCGTGTGAAACCTCGTGTCTTCGTAGGCAGCATGACTGGAGCGCCCAAGAAGCGCAGCGTCGAAATCCTGCAAACTCTCGAGGACAACGAACGAAGCATCTATTCGGGCGTCTTTGGTTACTGGTGCGTGGGAGGTGGTGGAGACTGGTCGGTTACCATACGGAGTTGCTTCAAATACGACGATCAGTTCAGCCAGACATCCCTACCTTATTCTCCAAAGACCGAAGAGTCGGCGTCAACCGCCGACTCTGATGACGTGGAAGAGTGGGTTATGGGTTCTGGCGGTGCCATCACGGCACTCTCGGACCCTCAGGCAGAATGGGACGAGATGACTGTCAAACTCCAAAGTGTCCTTCGTGTCTTTGGGGCTGCGATTCCCCGTGGAAACTAGAGTTTTCGTCATTCTTTCTACTCGAATAGAAATTGAATTCAACTTCAACAATACATGGGAAAGCTACTAGGCATGACAAAGGATGTAAATTTCGTCGAGATCGTCGTCAGGCCATCAGGGCAATGTGCTTGAGCTCGCTGGAACATTTGTCAGCCGACAGCCTTGAGCAAGGAGCACAGATTGCCTACTTCTGCACTTGTTGTCCAACTTTCATAGGGGGATACAGACTTGCAATGTCTGTATCAGGCACCGCCTCAGTCACCTTTGCGCGTTCCACCAACGTCGGCAAGGGGGAGAGATCGTAATCAGATGAAAGGTGCCAGAAAAAGGTCGACGATATTCTGATCAGGGGTCGATCTGGGTGGGTAAGCTTGCGCCCAGCAATGGTCTGGAAAGAGCCGTTCGTTATGCATGCATATCTGCAACATCGATATCGCGACTCACATCGACAGTCGACTGGTTGACGACCACTTCGTGGAAGCCAGCCTTGACGAGCCCTCCAGTGAGATGTTCGATCTGCTTTCCTGCTTGTACGAGAAGATAACGTCCAGTCGGTGGGAATCGAACGGGGATCCGCTTTCCGGTGTTGCGCGCCCAGATATGAAGACCAGGATATCGCGAGCGACCGTGGATAGTGAGACAGTTGAGATCGGTATGAAATCCTGCCAAGATGGTATCTTTCGTGCTATATTTCCTGAGATCTGAAGCCGTCGGACCAAGTAAATGCGGGCTAGTGTAGTCGGGTTCGATCAAGACGAAATCAAACCGAAGACGGTATCGTGCACTTGCCCGTATTTCCCTGCCTCCTTGATAGTCTCTCTCGGGAGTCCGAGACCGATCGCGGTCATCTCTGCTACGTTCTCGACGCTTGATAAAGTGTGAGTGACGGCGTCAAAGGGAGGAAAGAGACGTGGCATACGCATCCTTCATCGACCTGCCCCACTTTTCCATGGTGGGCTGCCATACGTCCTTGAAGGCAGGAGCTTGAGGCACGACGTTTGATGCATTCAAAGCAGGGTATCGAGTCTCGTACGGAGGCGGAGTGCCCATTTTCCAAAAGAAACGACATTTGGGATCGGGGTGGTGACCAGATATGTCCAAGGGTCGTTCGGCGGGATCGAGGCGGGCGATGATGTCGAGGCAGGGTTCGTCTACGGCGCACTTTGGTTTCTCTGTGTTCTCGAGTGTGACGCCGACTTGGTATGAGATCTCAGGGCGTTCGTCCTTGACGAGCTCGTGGAGGGGTTGTGCAAAGTAGTCTTCGACGAGATCGAGAAAGAGGTTGTTGTCCTCTTCGGACACGCGCGAGTCGTGTACGAGGAGAGCGCCGTACGCTACGAGAGCGTCGGCAGCCTGTTGAATAGATGTATGTGTATGCATGAGTCGGCAAGCAAAGGCTGGGACTGGGTACCTTTTTGCACTCTTGCTGTACTCGCTCGTCGGTGAGCGGCTGTGCGAGGAAGATGTCGAGGTCGACGACGGGCAGTGTCTCGGACAGGTTGGACTTGATCATGCTATGATGATGATCGGCTGATCGAAATCTCCACGGTCTCTATCTCTCGGCACCTGCCGCCACGTTCTTCTCCTCACCCTACCACCACCACCATGTTGAAGGTCTGCACCGTCCTCGCAGACCAGTACACTGGCTCATCATGTTCTCACAGATCCTTAGCATGAAGAAGAACGAGGACGCCGCGGCGAAGAAGAAGCCAAAGACCAGCGCCGCACAGATACGCGTCCAAAAAGGTCCGTACTTGCCCACCCACCCTGATCGTAGCCTTGGAATGATGACCTCGCCGATACACAGACCTGACCGAGCTTGACCTGCCATCGACGATGAAGACGCATTTCCCCGACCCATCCAACCTCCTCAACTTCACCCTCACCATCGCTCCGGACGAAGGTCTGAATGCACGTGTTCTCTGTAGATCTGACGGTTTAGAACCATAGCATACAGGAATGTATCGTGGAGGAGCTTTCGTTTTCTCGTTTACGATCAATAACAATTACCCCCACGAGCCACCAAAGGTCAAGTGCACACAGACGGTACGCGTTCTCGACGTCTTCACCTCACCACGTGCTGATCGTGATCAAGATATACCACCCCAACGTCGATCTAGAAGGCAATGTCTGCCTGAACATCTTGCGAGAAGACTGGAAGCCGGTACTAAACCTGAACTCGGTGATGGTCGGGTTGCAGTACCTGTTCCTAGAGCCAAACGCAGACGACCCACTGAACAAAGGTAGGGCGACACGTCGACTGGGATATTCGTTTGCTGACGAGGTCGCAGAGGCTGCGGAAGAGCTACGAAAGAACCGGGACATGTTCATCCAGAATGTCAAGTCTTCGATGCGGGGAGTGCATATAAAGGGCGTGCAATACGCGAGAGTACTCGTACCATAGCGCTGGCTAAACGGAGTGTATGGAATCATGTTATAATCAACTGCCTCTATAAGTGGTGTATGAATATGGGCTGATGAGGAGGGGAATGTGGTAGTGCTCGTCGGGATCGTCCACTCGGAAGGGGATCTGTAGATGTTCTATCAGCAAGCAATGAGTGTACATGCATTGGTTGGATGACCTCGATCCAGGGATAAAAACACTTTCTGCCCGTCCTCTCAAAGTACTCTTGTGGCTTGAAGACGATCTTGTAGACGCCTGCGGTGATCTGGTACTGGGGTGACTGTTTCGCCGCCTCAGAGTCGCGCGGAGGGAGGAGGTTCATGCAGCGGCCGTCTGCGTCGGTTAGGCTAGAATAGGGCGAGGTCAACGCCAATGGACGCGACAAAAGAGAACAAACTGTTGAGCGACCGGATCGAAGAAACCAAAGTCCTCGTTGTCGCGATAAACCTGGAGACTGACGTTGACGCCCTCGGCAGGCTTCCCCAGTGAGACGTCGAGGACTGTCGCTGTCTGTGAGCGCGCTCGACGACGGCGGCGGGCGGCGGGACACTGACCATGGCAAGTGATGGGACCCTTCATATCCGTGACTAGTCAACCCCTGTCGCACGTGCACTTGGTACATCACTGTCACTTCCGCATCCCGATCCGATCCACATTCATGATGTCCTCCTCCTCGTCCCCGCCGTTGGCCAAATATCTCGCGTCCTCTGGTTAGTTTTGTTATTCTTCGTGGATCTCGTCGCTAAAAAAAAAAAAACCTTGACAGACAAGAAAACGAGAGACAAGGCTGTCCAACACCTCGCCTCCTTCCTCTCCGACCCCGAAAACAATGCTTTACCAGAGATCGAGATCGCCAAGCTGTGGAAGGGACTGTTCTATTGCAAGTACCCTTTTTCTTCGGTCCGTCTCCGTTTAACTTCACGCCCATCTCAGGTTTCTGGATGTCCGACAAGCCCCGCGTGCAACAAGACCTCGCACAGGAGCTAGCCCAGCTTCTCCTCACCATCACTAGCGTTTCGGCTTCGCTAAGTTTCCTCAGGGGTTTCTGGATCACGACAGTCAGGGAATGGAACGGAATAGACCGTCTACGGTATGTTTCTGCGCGCCTTCTCCCCTCCCTCCTGCTCAATCGTCTCCCAGAATGGACAAGTATTACATGCTCGTCCGTCGTTTCACCAACGCCTCATTTAGGCTCCTCTTACGAGCCAAATGGGACCCCTCCGTTCTCCGAGAGTATACCTCCATGCTTACAGACACGGGTGGCCCTCTCTGGTACGTATCTCGTCTTCCGAGCCTTGATTTTTTTCACCGACCGATCGAGTTCTTTTCCGCAGCCCGACAGACGTACGCGTGCCAGCTGGCCTTGCCTTTCATCTAGCAGAGATTTACCTAGAGGAACTAGAAAAGGCCATGTCCGATTCCGATTCACCCGAGCCCGTCCCTATCCTCGCGTTATTGTCCCCCTTCATATCTCTCGCTGCCCACACACCCACGAGCACGACGTACAAACATCTCGAAGAATCACTCTTCATGCCATTGCTTACCGCGTTGCAACCGCAGACGTCGAATCCTCTCATCGCAGGCTCCGGGTATCCCACAATCCTCTCCAATGCTTGTGTGGACAATGCATCCCACCCAGACGTTCCAGTGCCTCGAAGCACGTTACGACGAGCTATCTTGAAAAAACTGTTCTCCGTGGCGAGCGCCGAGGACACCAGGGATACAAATCGAAGAAAGATGTACGCCCTGTATAAAACATTAGATGATGATGATAACGTAGGATGACAAGTGCAATGCGTGTGTAGCTATAGGTCCGGCAATTCACGCTGTGTCAATCTCCTCCATGTCGTCTCCCTCCACCACTCACTCATGCTCTCGATCCGGTCCCAGAGCGTCTCCTCGTCGATTCCATATATTTCGTACTTTCCACCGTCGAGAGCACGTCCGTCACGTCGAGCCACCTCAATGGCAGCTTTATTCTGTCCGCTGAGACGGGATGACATGTCAAAAAAGGAACACCAAGCAACATCTTGACTCACTTGAGCAGTTCAAGGAGTTCCTGTCGCTCGGGGAAAAAAAGTCGCGGCTCTAAAACTGCGAGAATAGCGAGCGCTGCGCGGAACAGAAACGAGTCACCCTCGAGCATCACCACGTCCCATAGTCTAGCACACGCGTCGAAAGGTAGGTGATCCAGAAACAGCGGTATGAGCCAGCTAGGGAGATATGCAGCTGGTGAAATCTGATGTTGCTTGAAGTTGAAGTATACTGAGTGCGAGCAAGACCGTTCGATTACGATCGCGCATATGCGCAAGGAGATACCCACTCACTCTTTGGCATACAGTCGGCCAGTAGCGTATCGAAAATCCTGCTCCTCGAGTGAGATGGTGCGTGAAGAGTGGCATCGCGAAGCCCTCACCGATAGTATGCTTCAACCTGGTTGCTGTGGTTCAGTCAGACTGTGTCGTTTTCTATTGATCGGACTCACGTCTTCTCTTGTGTCCGGTTCTCCGTAAAAGGATCTCAAACAATGCCTTTCTAGCAGATTTCTCATGACCACGAAGCCCTGTGGTGCGGGCATGTTGACGAGTATCATGGCAGCTATTCTTGATACTCCAGGGATATATTTCAGGCCTTCATCCGCTCGCGAGACGACCCATGCGCAAAGAAAATCTTTCAGGTCTTGGTAGAGAGGACCGCTCTCGGGGTCAAAAATGTGGAGAGCAGGAAGCGTGACAAGTATATCTTGTTCGATCGCTTGGAGTGTCTCTTCGGTCAGAGCCTTTTTCGCGCGCGCGAGACAGCTGCGATAATTATCTAGAGATTCTGTTGGGTCAGAGTCATTGCCATTCGACGACGGAGGTACCTTTGCTTATGGTCAACGCATTCCCTGCTGCACGCTCCCACATCGAGGCACGCAGTTTTGTCGGGATTCCGTTCCACCAGAGTTTGCGAAGGCTAGGATCTCGAAGTACGACGCGCCAGTCGGGGACTATGATCTTCTCCCAGACGTGAACGGATTGCTCGATTCGGAGTTCGCGAGCTAACCTGCGTTCTTGCAAGGCTTTTCGCCTTTTTTCCTCTGCAAACGCCATGTGAATACAAGGACGTGGTGTGTGGGGCTGGGGCCACGTCACCTGCTGCCCGACTCTGCTTCATCATGGCTTCCCAATCTGCGAGGTGTTTGCGGTCCTCTGCGCGGTTCTTTGGGGGAAGAAAGTGGGGTCGCGTTTTGCTTACGACCATCTGGAGTGCAGAGGGCTTGGTGGAACGAGACTGAGGTTGTTTGTGAGTTTGCGAACGGGCGGACGCCTGGACGTCAGGGAGCGAAGAGGCGGCGGTGACATCTGGCAAGTCTAATGCAGACGGCGTAGGACTGGGTTCTTGAGAATGGTCAGAGACGCGGGTGGTTGACGGTTTAGAGACGTCGTCGATGTGCACGACAGGGTGGTTCTCTTTGTCTGCGCTAGCTTGATCTGACTTCGACGTACATGTGCTACCGTCGAGGTAAAACGTGGATATTGATCCGTCCAGGTCGGAGCTGGTCTCTGGTGTGGGCCATCGAGCTACCTGCTCTTCGAGATGTTGTCGTACGGTCGCCGAGGAGAACTCGAATGGCTGGTCGTCTCCGTCTGCGAAGGGGTCGTCGAGGGCAAGAAATCCTTTTCCCGGTTGACGTTGCAGGCTAGTCGACGACGTGGACATTGGGGTTACAAGCAGTGGCTGTGTAATATGATCGCAGAGGTCCTCCTCGTCCTCGCCGGACACGCATCGTCGCTCTTCACCGCGGACGACGACGATCTACAGCCAGCATTTCGTTCTCTTCTACACCCAGGAGAGGAACAGTGTCTCCACCTCCTCAACCAGATCGCTCTCCGCTATCGAAAGATCAAAAAATCATGCGAAACGCTCCCCCGTTCGCGCTCTAGATACGTATGCGCACTCTGCGCAACCCTCAACCAGATCCTCAAGGACGACTACGAGAGTCTCGTCGTGGACACAGAGGCAAAAGTACTCCGCCGCGACCCGGACCTCGTCGGTCAGGGATTCTCCGTCCCGCTCGCTGCAGTGCGCGCCACGTTTGCAGAGTGGGACGCGCCCCTCGCCGCCCTCGAGTCCTTGATGACCCGCATCGAGTCCGAGGACCAGTGGCAGCCAGGCCCACTCATCGACATGCTCCTCACCCGCTCAAAGACGGGCGTGTATCGCATCGCCCAGATCATGTCTTCCCTCGCAATGGCCGTGCAGCGCACGTGGCGCGGACAGCTGGCTGCGTTCTTGTTGCATGGCTCTCTCTCGTCCGTCGACCCTCTGGCGTCGGACAACCATGTGCTCCTTGACGGTTCGATGCCTTCATGCGTCTCTCAGCAGTCACGCGAATCCATCGTCTACGTCGGACGTGCCATCGCGACAGTCAAGAAAAAGAAGTGGCAAAGTCAGATTCCGCGAGAACTGGCTCTCCAGCACGCAAACTTGCTGGATACCGTACTCCCCGAAGATCAGTACAGATTCGATCTCATCATCTCACAAATCCGGATCAACGTCAGCGAGTGGTTATGGCTCAACGTCCTCACACGCAAAGATGTGGAAGATTCCGTCGTGTCATTGTAAGCGCATCACTGCTCGGGATCCGTGTTGGTGCTCACGCTTTCGCAGAGCAAACTATTTCTTTTTGCGCAACGGGGAATTCAGCCTAGCCCTCATACGAGACATCGAACACCTTAAAATATCCCGTCTGACGACGCGCTCGGGCGGTACTTCTATGATCAGGGAACAAGATCTGAACCATGCCCTCCTCAGAGCATCTTTAGGGACGACAGCGCAGCACGACCCGTCCTTGCTGCAACTCAAGTTTCAGATGCCCTCAGGACCCATTCGGCCACTGCTTCCCTCTCTCAGCGACAGGGTTCTTTCATCGTCGACGACCAGCAATCTTGGCGAAATCACGACTTTCGACGACCTTCTTCTCGGGACCACTCTCGTTCTCACGTACAACGTAGCATGGCCACTTGACCTCTTTCTACATCCTTTAGAACTGCAAATCTACTCTGCATTGTTCAACTACCTCTCGTCACTGCGCAAAACCCACACACGGATCCATACGTGCTGGACGTCGTTGTCCAACGCTCAGCGAGCTCGACGTAGATGGACGGGCCTCGGAGAGGGTGGTACTACGGAGGACCTAGAGGCGCGAAAGCAGCTGCTTCGTTGCGGATGGGGCGTCGTACGGGACATGGGCTGGTTTCTTGACAATCTGTTGGGGTACGTCATGGTGGACGTCGTCGACGTGGAGTTTAGGCGGTTCAGGGAACTGCTGAACAAACCCGAGAGCGTGGGACGGACGGGAGGCAACGGGAATAGTGCGGACGGCGGAACAAACGGGGAGCAGGCGTATCTCGACTTTACGACGCTTCGAAACCTCCATACGACATACTTGGAGCGTCTCGTGACAGGTTGTTTGCTCTCCCACCCCACTCTAACTGCGATCCTTCGACCTATCTTCGAGGTCTGTGAACGGTTCGTGGCACAGGTCGAGCGATGGGGTGGGGATGTGCTCCCGGCGTTGCTGTTCGAAGGCAGCATCTCAGCCGGAAATGACAAGGTAGGTGTGATGGTCCAGGAGCGACTGCAAGTAGTCTCGGAGATCAACCAGGTGAGTGTCGTGCACGATGGGTAAATGGCTGCTTCTGAGCGATCCACAGAGTCTACATGTGCTGCTAGACTCGTTTTACGAACAGCTGTCGCTGTCGACGTCGCAACAACCGTTTACGGCGACGGGGGATGGGTCCAAGTCGATGCTGATGACGAGCACGGGGAACCAGACGGTGTTTCAGCGGACGTTAGTGAGAGGCAAGGGATCTGAGTGGAACGGGGAAGTACGGCGGCATGTTGAGCGGTTGCTGTTACGGTTAGACTTGAATGGGTCGTTTTCGAGACGGAGGTAGAGCTAGCACAGCTCGTTCGTGTACTTAGTACGGATATGACCGGGCCATGCAGAGTTGCTGCTTTTCGCCTCTCTCAGCATCTCCGACATCTCTCATCGATCTCATCATCATCGATGGCTTCTCGTATGCCCTCCTCCCTCTGAAATAAAATAAAATAATCGTACTCACAACCTTCCACAGCGTACACACCCCGTCTCATCGGGGCTCCGAACACCCTCGGTTCGTCCTTTTCCCCCCGTCGCGAGGAATGAATTGATGCCAACGATCAGCTCATCAGATCACAGAGTATACATCGAGCGAAACGGCCAAGTCGTCTCCTCCTTCCACGACATCCCGCTCTTCGCCGACAAGAACTCTGGCATCCTCAACATGATCGTCGAGGTCCCCCGCTGGACCAACGCCAAGATGGAAATATGCAAGGAGGAGGCATTCAACCCCATCAAGCAGGACATCAAAAAAGGTCGCTTGCGTTTCGTCCGCAACTGTTTCCCCCACCACGGTTACATCTGGAACTATGGCGCGTTCCCCCAGGTCCGTACCGTTCTCATCACCACGGGTTGCCCCTCATTCATTTTTTTTGATAGACCTGGGAGGACCCGAACGTCACTCACGCGGAAACCAAGGCCAAGGGTGACAACGACCCGCTCGACGTCTGCGAGATCGGCGAGCAGGTCGGGTACACCGGCCAGGTGAAACAAGTCAAGGTCCTCGGCATCATGGCTTTACTCGACGAGGGCGAGACAGACTGGAAAGTCATCGTCGTCGACGTCCACGACCCCCTCGCCCCAAAGCTCAACGATATCGAAGACGTCGAGCGTCATCTCCCAGGCCTGATCAGGGCTACCAACGAGTGGTTCAGGTGAGGGCTTTTTTTCTTTTTTCGCTGCTTGGCCGTCGTGTGAAGCGGAAACGATTTTAGGATCTACAAGATTCCCGATGGAAAGGGCGAGAACGCGTTCGCCTTTTCGGGTGAAGCCAAGAACAAAAAATATGCGACCGAGATCATTCACGAGTGTCATGAAGCATGGCGCCGCCTCATCGTCGGCGATTCCCCAGCCAAGACCCCCTCGTATGACCTCTCCATGTGCGTGTTTTTTCGTCGTCTTGACTCGAACATCATCGACTCACTCCAACGCTTTCAGTCGTAACCTCACTAATCCGGGACCCGGCTTGACCGATTCCGAGGACCCTTCCTACACCGGCATCCCTCAGGATTCGAGGCAGCCCCCTGCTCCCATCGATCCTTCGAGTGAGTTTTATTCTGCCCTCCGATTGGCCGATTCTGACCACGTCCCAGTCTCCAAGTGGTTCTACATCTCCTCTGTCCAGGTCTGAAGCCTTGGGGAAAGTTGGTCGTTCGAAAT
This sequence comes from Leccinum uliginosum, assembly GCA_038091455.1. Classification (NCBI taxonomy): domain Eukaryota; kingdom Fungi; phylum Basidiomycota; class Agaricomycetes; order Boletales; family Boletaceae; genus Leccinum; species Leccinum uliginosum. The sequence continues at coordinate 45,251 of JBBPOM010000083.1, forward strand.
AAATGCCGTTTCCTTGCAATACCATCTGATTCCGTCAGACATGGCAACTTGGGGTATGAATGTGTGAATTAAATGTCAAACTAGAGTTACAAGTGAACGAGTATGCGAGAATCTAGCAATGTTCGATTTCAGTGCCTTGGCTTTTCGAGACCTTCCTGCAGCGATGGGTATCGACAGTAACGGTCCGAGATGGAAGTCACCGTCCACGTGCCTGTCAAACGGTTATCAATACAATCACACAGATAGGGTCATATGAAATCGGCTCGACTCATACCTTCGAGTGCCGAAAAGACAGAGTATTCGTGCGTCATGACGCCCGAGACCGTGTGCGTCTCTAGGACCTTTCCAGGCTTGCCTCCCTTCCTGGGGCTAGGCTCCGCACGCTGATACGTGAACGTGAAGGGAGGCTCGCCAATCAACGTGAACACGATCTCGGCTTGATCACCTGCAAGGTGTGACGATCAGAGTTATAGCAACGCAATCAGAAAAAAAAAACCCCGTACCCTCGTGTATATCTTGGTATACGCGCTTCCCGTGTCCCACCTGAGCCGACGGCAACGAGTGGATATTCATCCGAACGTTGACGACGGCGGCTTTACACATCTTTTGCTGGTGCGCGACCGAGGCGAGCGCGAACTCGCCACTTTGTTGTTGAACGATCGACCACGGCGACGTCTTTGCTTCCTGCGTGTAGGACTTGCCGTTGACTCGGTATCTGCGTCATCAAATCGTATAAGCAAGACGCAGGCAATAAGGCGTCGTGTACTTTAACTCCTCACCCGATCGTCCAGGGTGGCGTGCCCTCCAGTTGGAACTGGGTCACATCGCCCACGCAGAAATCCTTCTTCGTATCCATCGGAACGATAGCAGCCGTTTCGGCGACGTCCATCCAGATTGAACGTCGCAGAGGGTCAAGTTCTGCTTGTTCACAGTGCGAAGAGTCGTGCACGCTCTCGATCGTTACTTGGTAGGGCCCGATGGAAGTGAAATGGTAGGATGGTATATCCATCTTCCAAACCTTCTCGTGCACTTCCACTGTCTCGTGCTGTACCTTGCTAGCGGCAAGGTTTTTGATGGATAGATGCAGCTGGAATGGTGCGGTACCCTCGAGAATGATCGTACCGTCGAACGATGCTGCATCTCGAACGCTCAAGACGTCGTTGAGGCAAAACGACATGCGATTGTCGTTCCTGAACTTTGCAGACGGCTTGGGAAGCACCTCTTGCTCAAAGACCAACCGCTCTGAACGTGGAATCACAACACCCTTGTGCTTGTGGAGCGGGTATGCCGCATCTCCGATTTGCTTCACTTCATAGTATTTGCGTCCGGAGCTAGAAGTGTGGAGTTGGAAACGTGTTCGTGGCTGAATGCTGCTGAGAGTTGGCTGATCCAAAACAATCGTACCAACGCCTGACTCGTCCTTCATTGCAACGTTGTACATGATCTGGAAAGGGGGTCGCCCTGCAAGGAATGGTCAAGGTTTGATCGAATGGAACGTCTATTTACTCACCTGCCAAGACCAGGTCAACGTGGTCATCGTAGCCCTGGCAAATCGGTGGAAGTATATGGGAACGATTGAATGGCTCAAATATCGATGGCGTTCGCGAGTCCAGTTCGGCAGACGGGCGAGGCACCCAGTCAACATGATATTTATTTTCTTCCGCAACAACGAAACCTGGACATTGCGAGTCCGACACCTGGGAGGATAAGTCAAGATCAATACTTCATAACAACTTAGAATATACCTACTTCGAGAAGCTCATACGAGCCCTTGTTTTTGACGCGGATATGATCATTTGGAGAACGCAAAACTGCAGTCTGAACAGATTCGGGCTCTTCGATGCGACGATACTTGACTGTCCATGGCTGTAGTGACACGACAATATTAACATCGAATACAAGGCCATCTGAGCATACACATACCCCATCGCCTGTGAGCCGCAAAGGTAACTCAGTTTCGTCGTCCTCCAGGATCGTAACCAGTCTGACACCGTTCTTTATGTAGAACTTGGCCGTGGGCTAGAAGAAAACACTATGATTATGATCGACAATCCTCGAAAGCCAACGACTTACCTTTATTCTGCGGACATTGACTGAAAAGCCGGGCACAGAGATGGAACGTTTACATCCATAAGCGTCCTCAACGCTCACTTGAAGAGGTGATGGTGAGAGAGTTTGGCTGCAAGACTCAAAGTGCTTACCTAGATCCACTTCAAAAGTACCACCTTCCTTGTCTGTTTTAGATGGGATAGGCACTTGTATGCGTGTGGGCGATGACTGTATGTCGCGGATCTCCAGGCGATCAGTAGTACGAGGGCCGACGATATCCAGATCTAGACTCCACGGCGCCGTTCCCTGGAGACAATATTCAACAGATGACATCTGCAAATCATCTACCAACTTACTCGGAGGTCCACTTCGATGTCGACCATATTCCCCGAACAGCTGCTGACCATGCGCTTGGAACGCCCAGCACCAGCTGTCAGAACAAAGTCGGCAGCCGCTAGGGGGTGAACGATCTGGTCGATGCTTGGACCTTTGAGATCCACCTTTCTGTAGTTTGCATCGCTCAGCTGTAGGAAGGTATAGAAGTAGTGCCCGCTGTGTTCGGGTTGCAATGTGAGGTCACCTCGTGAACTCGTGAAGGTCTTGAAGAGATCACGCGGTTCTTCCTTGTCGCGTTGTGTGCGATAGTACACAGTGAAGGGAGGAGTCCCATGAAATATGAGCGAAGCTGAAACGCCCGTATCGCCGGAACTAAGACAGCAATTAATGAATTTGTTGCCATATGAGACAGATGCACACGCGCTCACCATTCGTGGATTCGCTTCCATTCAATTTCGGCCGTTGGCACAGGTTTTTCTACAACCTGACACGTGTCCGGAGAGAGGACATCACCCTCGCACCACTGAGAAACTCGTCTTGAGTACCGATGCGTCATTTCGGGGAGATCAGGGACGTACCTTGCCTCTAATTCCAAGGATCGTGTATTCTCCTGCAGCACTGGCACTTGAACTAAGAGAGGATTGCTCGGTATGAAGCGTATCCTTCCATGGTTTGACAGTTTTGCCACCAGTTTTGCTGTCCTCGGAAGGATCAAACTTGATGTCTACGTGCCACGGGGCATCCAAGGGATCCGAATCAGTTATTTGAAGAGACAAGGGTGCGTCCGATCCAATGAGCAAAGAAACGGGATTTCCTGGACCACAGTTACGGAAAGAAACACCAGGACGCCGAAGAATGTTCAGCGACCGCACTGTTTTCGAGTTTAACGCCCCTTCACGGGCGAGGGTTTCGCTGGAGACACCCTGATCGAGCGGGACAATGTTACCCATGCCGTCAATGATGCTCTCCAAAACAAACGTCACTCTCCCTAAGGAATCCGCCGACATCGTGAGAGGTACTTTAAGCATCTGAGGTACTTTCGAGGAGGTTCTGACGACGTTGCGTGAATCGGCAAGTGAACGAGATGCTGGGTTGTTGTCTTCGATGCCTTCGACAAGGAAGCTCTCCTTTTTCCCTTCGATGTACTTGGACCAGCGGAGACTGAGAGGTGGTACCCCACGAATATCGATGGTCAAGTCAATGCCTGAAGTGTCTCCTTGACAGCGAATGGCATGGGCTGGTTGAGAGTTGGAACCGTCGGTATAGTATGCAGTAGGACATGGTACGACAGTGACTTCAAGAGGATGAGCGAGTCGCGCAGCCACGCCAGAGTTGTCGAGTATTCTCTCCAATCGAATAGTGCCCGGCTTTGACACGCGTATATGGGCAAGCGATTGAGTTTTTTGTAGCTGAGGATTGGAAGAGGATGGGGTGTCGTCCTCGTCATCTTCATACTCGTCGGCAGTGGAATGAGCGCGGACTGACTGAAGGCCTTCTAGTCGAGCCTGTTCGGCCGCTTTGAGGTCCTTTGCGCTGAGTTCGATATGCTCTATGCGACCCGTGCCGGACTGACCCTCGATGTACGTCAGTGGCGTAAACGAGTAGCGAACATTCGCTGGAGTGGTATTGTTGACGAGGATAGGGATGAGGACCGAGTGTGAAGGAGGAGAGAGGCAAAAGGTGAGCGCGTCTGGGTTGAGATGTGCGGTGCTGATTGGCGACATGCGAACAGTGTGCTGACCAAGTAGGTGCTGGTCTCCGCGAGGAGCGAATGAGAAAAGGGAAAGGAGACCAAAGGGAGAGAACACATCAAAGACGTGGAACTGCTCGGGGGTCGCCGGTAGGTCGGGATGTTCTGCAGAACGGGTGAGCGCGTTCTCGGGAGATGCGAGAAAGAGGCTACTTTGTATGCCCTGATATCCACTCGTGGCGGTAGTGCTTGAGCCAAGGTGTAGACTTATGGCACCGAACAGCACACCGTCAAGGAACCATAGGGAGAGTATTTGGAGGACGACGATGGCCTTGCTGTAGGTGAGGCGTGGTATGCGGAGCTGAGAGAGGAGTGCGACATATGCAAAGTCGAGGCAAAGCCACTTTCTGCTATACGAATAGGAACTCTGTTCAGCAGAAGCAAAGAGGCTTCGGAGGATATCAAGTGCCTTGACGGCCTTGAGCGCTGTCAGCGGTGATGAAAATGGCTGTAGTGTAGTGTACTTGCCTGTAGGAGACATCCGAGACTGAGATAATAAAGACGCTGTGAGGGAACGTCGATGAAACGCTCTGGAATGAGCGGACGCATCGAGGAGGAGGAGAAAGAAAGCACGCGCACGTGATCACCTGTAATAGCGCGAGGTCGATCGATAGCTTGGATATGAACTTGAACATCCCCGCACTTCCCTCCATCGAGGGCGATCTCCTCCTCGATGTCCTCACCCGCCAGTCGAACAGAAATACTTCTTCTCCTCCTGACCACACAGAGCATGGTGGTGCAGAGCGACTCGCAGAGCTCGGCCACACCGTCCTCAGCATGACCATCATGTATATCCTGTTCCAACGAACGCCCTTAATCTCTGCCATAGATCTCTCCGTATGCTGCAGATCCAAATAAGGCCCTTCTCAGTTTCTATTCTCATGACCTTGCCATAGGAAAAGCACAAAGAACTGTTGGACGATGGCCACATCAAAGACTGGGTTACTTGTTACAATCTCAAGACGAGAGTGAGAGGCTTGGAAGATCGATCTAGGCTAGATGATCCCACCGTGAGACAACATCATTCCTTGCTTGTCAACGCATTCATTTTAGTAGGAAGAACGCCTCCTCTTTTGCTCTTATGTGGGAGCCGTTTATGTACAGAAAGGGCTCCCTCCCCTTCTAGCCTGGATAAGCCGTCTTGTACAACCTGAATCGGAGCCTCTCGCGGCACCGGGTGGTACCCCCGCCCCGCCCCCTCCTCCGTATTCTTCAGCCAATGCACCTGCACCCCCGACTGCACCCCCTCCACCCATGCCATCCCCGATGCCAATGGGTAATATGCCCCAAGTTCCACAAGTCAATACACTAGCTTTGTTCAATCAGACTTGCGCTCAACGCGGCCTTGTCATTAACTGGGAGAGTGAGTCTGATGGCCCCGCCCACCAGCCTCGCTGGGCTGTCAAGTGCTTTGGTATGCCGTCCTTTTCACCACCCCTTGAACACTAACATATATTACCCCCAGTCAACAACCATCTCAGAGGCTCCGGGGTAGGCAGAAACCAGAAAGTGGCAAGGGAAGAAGCAGCCCGGCAAGCATTTCAGGCATTGGGTTGGGGAAGTGAGCGCTCTTTCAATGAACCTGTCACACCTCACTGTGTATTGAACCCACAATTGCAGGCTTTTAGGAAATCTTTCATCAGTAAAATGCATTTTATCACATCATCAACTTGTAAATGTACGCGTGCAATTGTAACATCATGTTGGCTTTACGGTTGCGCAGTGCAGTTGAGCATAGAAACTAGGAAAATGTACACCTCCCATTCTATTCTTCCATCATTGACTCTACTCATTCCCATTCAAGTTCTCTATTACCCCCGATGCGAGTTCGAGAATATACCATCTCGTGGTCTCCATCGGACCAACTGCTCTACACATTTTTTCTCTATCATTGTAGTATAGTTGGAGCCCATCCCCTTCGACAAAGCAAACACGGATATTATGATTGTCGTGACATCTCTAGGTATACGGCTCGAGCAGAGCTAGTATGCGAGCTTGAACTCAAGAGTACCATATACACAAATTAGAGGCGTACGGGCCGAGGGGTAATCGCACAAATAAAATGAACCAGACGGCCAACACCATTGCGAGTGTCACATCAACCAGAAGAAGACATATGCACCCACTAGACCCAGAAGAACCTTGAGAGATGGATCCATGTTCAACCAAGTCGTCATCACAGTCGTCTTGAAGTCGTACGTCGCCGCGGGCGGTGATCCCGATCCTCCAAGAGTCTGACCTCTGCCTGAAAAAGCACCCGTCGACGATGCAGACGAGGAACCCGCAAACTTTTTCACCGCATTCTGCAATCCCCTGTGAAAACCACAACTTGCAGCGCTGGAAGCGAGGAGAGAGAGAGTCTACCGCTTACGTCCGGTCAGCACCGCGAATCGTGTGGATCTTTTGGGAACCCCGCAGGAAAACGAAAGTCGGCCTAGGAACCACAAAGGTCAGATCAGAACTCGGGGGGGATAGGGGATGGGGACTACCCACATGGCTGTGACTGTGTATGTGGATGCGACGTCTTTCGCGGCGTCGACGTCACATTTGACAAAGTTCACGTTGGGATACTGCTTTGCCAGGGCCTCAAACGTTGGTGCAATGGCATGACAAGGACCACACCTAGTATAAAACCTTTAGAAGCCGTCGACCGCCTGAGGCAGGAGAATCACCAGGTCGCATGGAAGTCAATAACCTATAAGTGTGTTTCGTTGCGTTAGGCAACCCCCAATCTCGCGCGATAACGAGATCTTGCTCACTGTCAACTTATTTGAATCCGACAGCAAGGGATTGAGTTGGGACACTGAATTGACGTGCGTTAGGGACATGTTGGTTGGTGTGTGAGGATATGATATGTGCGAAAGTAATCAAGCTCAGGGGGGTCGACCCCCCACCGATTCTCAAGGAAGGTTGATCACGCATGTTTCTAATCCTGCCAGCCGTTACATCCCCTCTTCAAGCCTCGGGACGACACCCGTGACAGGTCAAACTGTTCTCACCCGCGGACGACGCTCTTCGTCGTCGCGCGCGCGGCACGTAGTCTACCCCCTGCATAGTTTCCCCCTTCACTCCAGCATCCGGCGCAGACCTTGTAGCCGGATACCGTCCACCGGACGATGCATCAGAGCGAGACCTGGCATGCGTGACAGCGTCTCTCCCACTGGGAGAGAGATAACACCGCGAAGCTTGCGGTGGACTGCCATGATTCGGTGTATAACTCGCCGGGGGCTCCAGCTTCTGGGACGCTAGTCTCGGTGCCAGATTCTTCTTCATGACATGCATCAACCCAGTTTTCTTCCCTTGGGATTGATGGAATAGATACGGCGAACAAGAAAACGTTAAAGGCGTCAAGGTTTTTTCTCCAGAAAGGATCTTTCCGGTTCCGTCCGCCTTGCGATCGCTGACGAGGTAGTCGAATTTCCAGCGTATCCTCACGTTCTGAAGGCGAGACCCATGCACGTCGTGGCTCACTGTCGACGCTATAACCGTCTCCGTTCCAACGACAGTGTATACGCCGTTGGCCTTGACGCTGAGCGTCGCTTGCCTGGAAATGTAGTCACGAGACTCGTCGCCCGCTACCGACACCATTCTAAGCGTGGGCGGACTGTCCAGCGTCGCATAGTGAAACGCGAACGTCTCCCGCTTCGTCGGCATAAATTCGGCAACCCCTGCGGTGACGTCGGGCCTGGCATTCTCAGCAGACTCGTAAGGATAAAACGAACGGCTCCGCGGAGAATAGCCGATTAGTTGCATACACGGCCTTACTGAACGAAACCCTTCTTGATCGATCCACAACTGGATTGTCATGTGCTTTATCCACGAAAGCTCTTCCGGGAGTGCTACGTGCCTCGCAAATGGATGCGCCACGTCGGGCACATCGGTGTCATAGTCGGCCGCACACGAACGAGTCGATACTGTAGGCGCAGGGTCTGACACCCAACGTCGAGGATGGATCGTCGGAGAAGGTGGTGCCTTGTGTGTTGGATCTGCCTCAAGTTCATCGTGTTGCATTCGGGGAGACCTTGGACGACCCGGGAAGCGGACGGCTCTGGCTCTTTCGAGGGGGCGACGGTGACGTTGTCGACTAATAGGAGACGATAAAGGCGAGATGACATCGGCCGATGGCGACGGCGAAGGAGGTGCAAAGGTCGGCGTTGGCAACGTGGAGTAAGTGTGGAACGTGGCAGACGTCACCAGCTGATCACCGTCGGGATCTTCTTCTTCGGGTGCAATGGTCGTGTTATTGGGTTCCATGCTACTCGAACGGGAAGCCTGCGAATCCCGTAGTCCCCCAACATCACCTTGTTTTCCAAGTAGCCGTAAGGGTTCACGGCGACCACCTAGTACAAGTGTGCTCGACCACCTGACGTTGGCACCAAAGAGGCAGTTGTACGAAGTCGTTGAAACCACTCCGTTCTTCATCTGGCCG